>DWNR01004224.1:0-11070 GCA_018250455.1 Polygonus leo
GTATACCTTTGTATTTTTATTATTATTCTATTATGTTATTTTTACCGGTGTGCAAATAAAGAGTATTTGTATTTGTAATGGATGCACCATGGACTTTAGTACCTAATCATCAACAAGTATGATCGCATCATACCTGGGGAGACCACAGATGCGTTGCAGATACATATTTAATAAAGAAATAATTGTCTACCTATTAAGGTTCTAGAAATACAGTCCTTTGACAGATAGACGGACAGCAAATTCCTAATATCTAACAGGTTTTCATAAGCCATCATTATTGTCCCACAGTTGGGCAAGGGTCATCTCTCAATTAGGTTTCTAGGCCATAATCCACTGGTGCTGGCTAATTGGGAATTAGTGGATTTCACACACCTTATATTTTTTCTTAAAATATCTTAGGCGTTTTCTCACGGTGTTTTCCTCCAGCGAAAGTATTGAAAAAAAACAGAGGTTGAGAGAGAGAAAATCGAAGCCGGACTTCCTGCATGAAAGGTTTTTTAACCAGAACGCTATCGTAGTATATAAGCGATCTATACTATAAAAAATAAGGATATTACAATTCTAAACTGCACACGAGAATGCGTGAAATCCTGACTCTACAAAAAATGCTATAAATCTAGCACTGTTTTACAACTATTAACATTGTATATTTATGTAGTAATTGCAACAATTTAATATAATATCTTTAGCGGAATACGTTATTGACGCTACCAGTATGCGTATGCGCAGTAATAGTGCATTACAACACCCATATTGGTTAGGTTTAGTTCCAGAACAGGTTTCCTCGTTCGTTGTGAAATCTACTTGCGCGAAAGGAATGGCGGCAAGCTGGACTTTCAAGGAATTTCCACGGTTCGTATTTTAATTTGCTATTTTGTGTTATCATATATTTTGTAAGTGTAAATTAGGCAAGTAGATACTTTCAATATGCATATAGATAGTACATACATAGATAGTATTTTTATTGACGCACCATAGAACATTAATAGTGATGTTTTTATCAAAGGTGTTTTTATTTTTCATTTTGATCATAAAAATAATTTATCCCAAAAACAAGCACACATTTTCAGCTCAATGCCGAAATAATGCCGGTATAATGTATCCGTTTTCCTGTAATCTATCGGTAAAAAATCTTTTTTTTTTTTTGTATTATTTTCAAAACTTTAGACTTACTGTCTAAAGTTTTGGAAGCAGGGGGTGGGAACAGCCAATTGTCTTCTATCGATTAAATAACTTTGATTAATAGTATAAAAAAATATATATAAGAGTGGGAGAGATGTTATTTGTCGATCTCTTTCATTACATTTTAGTAATAAATTATTTTTATTATATTCGGCATTTAACCTAGGTTAACCAATGTTTTGATCGTCGGTGCTAAAAACAAAGTATAATATATAACGTGAGTAGCACCCAGATATTAATATTTGCTCTTCAATTTAACCGAAGCACCGTCGCAAATTGCCAGTTAGGACTGATTGCTACCCACTCATAGCCAATTTGTTACCTACTCATTGCTAATATGTACCTACTTAGATTTATAACTTTATGTAATCAAAAAAAACCTTGTATCCACAAATATACGAAATATATTGAAGAGTCTTGTATTTTACCTGCAATCCGCTTAAATTCGTCAGAATCTATATCTATACTCATAATATAAATCTGAAGAGTTTGTTTGTCTGTTTGTTTGAACGCACTAATCTCAGGAACTACTGGTTCAAATTGAAAAAATATTTTGTGTTGAATAGGCGATTTATTAAGGATGGATATAGGCTATTTAACATCACTCTAAGACCAATACGAGCGGAGTATCAACGAAAAATGTGGCAAAAACGGGAAAAATTTGACCAACAAACTCTTCAGCTTTATAATATTAGCATAGATTTATTTCCTAAATAAAACCATCTTTCACTTTTTAGATTTTCTGTTTAAAATAGTTTCACACCTGCCAGGCGTCCCACGGATCATTTTTATTCATTACTCTAGTTCTATCGCAAGAACCAAAAACTCAAGATAATGCGATTCGAAACTAGAATCTTCGTCTACTTCGAAAAACGATCACTCCACCTGCCATTGACCACTTGTTTCAATTAAGACAATTTCCTCTCGTGAGAGTGAGTGTCGCCCATTAATGATGCACCAACTCATTACTTGATGCATGAGGTGACTCCAAAACAACTCCTGGACAAGGATGTCAATAAGAAGCAGGATTTCTCAGAACAATGAATTATACAACAGATAAACTTTATTTTTATACGCAACGCCGAAGGAATACTTGATCACGTCAAGTCAGTACTGAGAAAATTCTAACGTTTTATGTGTCTTTGCTGGTTTTAACAGATACAAAGATATACAGCCGTGTGACAGACAGACGGAGGGACGGACAGCGACGTAATATGGTACTCCAAGGGTGCCAAACCCTTGGAGTACAGACTATTCCCGCCAAAACCCGAAACAGACTGTTTTACATAGTAGAGCAAGGTCGATTCGTGTTTTGTGTTTGCAAACTAGTTTCTACTATATCATATTATCATCATATTAACAATAGGTAACATAATAATTGACGAAAAACAGTAATAGGCTCAATAAAAAAATACAATATATAAGAGTAACTTAAACACAGGTTAAAAAAAATAACCGGCCAAGTCGGATTTGTACAAGAAGGATTTCGTACCGACTGATGGTGTTTTAACCAGGAATGTAGTTTTATACATAGTTTTTTTTTTAATTTTAACAAGTAAATGCCAAGGTTTGATTTGAAAGACTATTTTTTGGAAATATTTATTGGAAACTTTATCATTTGTTATCATGGCAGCTGCACGTACTCGTTTTGTAAAAAATCAAATATCTATGTGTTATGGCTTAAAAGATAAATCTTAAAAATGCCAAAATTACCGGCCTCTCGTATGGGGATGTTGCTTTTTTACTTTAGAATTAATTGTTTTGGTGGCAGTAGAAAAGCATATTTCGTAAAATACGGACGGACTACTAAGTAGGTCTATATAACAGGACTCGATGTTGCCTTTTGGGTACGGAACCTAACCCTTTGGGTAATTAACACTTTCATTGGGACTTTTATTCGCTACAACCCTACAACCTCATTAAAATACCACAAACATCTAGAATACGCCAGAAATAATCCAAGAGGTCACTGAACTGTGTATACTAAGTAATAAATTGGCAGTCTGTATAAGGTTCACCCTCGGTCGCTATACCTATTTGCACCGTATAGCAGTTGTTTCTAAATAATTTGTATTTCATCGCAAAGGAGGGGAGGGGAGACCAGTCAAACTTTTTTATCGTATAAAGGTAGCAAACGAGCATGCAGTCCGATGGTAAGTGGTCACTGCCACCCATAGACATTATCCCCAAGTACGATTGAAGCATACCTAAGTTTCATCACAGGTGCGTTGTTATCCCTGAGGACTAAGATGTTCGCCTCGTGTATTGGTATAGCTGGCAACCACGCCTCTCCAATCCGAAACACAAGAATTGCTTTATGGAGAATTCTGAGGGCGGTGGTACCTCCCCGGTCGAACTAAACAAGTTCTACCACCTGGTAACCTTACACAAGAGGCAAGCAGGTCAAGCCAGCAGGTGACGTCGAGCAAATTTAATAAATTACTATTAATTTTGATTTGATTAAGGAATGAGAAAGTGGCATCTTGTTTAAGTGTGGCCAAACCACGCCTTTCCGTTCAAAACACAATGGCTAGAACATAAATGCTGAGCGAAGAAATTATTGTGGCAAACTATACTCTACCACCTGACCATTATTGCGTAGAATATGGCAAAATATATACGAGTATTATATGTAGGAGATTATATCGCAAAATGTCATCTTTGAAACTGTCATGTAGACAATCCATAACACTTTTATTTATCTTGAATCAAGATGTTGTTGATTGTGATCAAGATTCTTGATTATTATTGATGTGTGGTATGTTCCTAGCGTTGTTTGAGAATCTCTTAGGCGCTAAGGTGTTTTCTTTTACCGAAATATAAGTGAACTTTAAATTTAATACCTACTCACGTAATTTTGAAAAATCTGAGAGAATCGGAATCGGTTTCCTAAACTTTTTTAAATTATTATTTCTTAACTGCAATAACTATTTAAATTGAACTAAATTTAGTTTAGTTCAATTTGTATTTGCAAAATGTAACGTAATTACGTAGATGCTCTGTTATAAATTGTAAACTATTTAAATTTTGTGTAGATGAAAAAATAAAAAGTACTACATTTGGTGCATTAAAATAACCTTCGTTAATTTGAGTTATTTTAGGCAATTTAACGGAACGCAATGATACAATCCGTCACGGATGGGGCAGTACGGAACTTCTTCGAGGCTGTTGCTTCAGAAATAACAAAATAACTCTATCATTACATTATTTGTAATCTGTAACTAGCAAAAAGCCTTTGCAGTAAAAATTAAAAAAAAAACATACCACATTGGTCGTCCAAACATTTTTCTCCGTCATGACGAACCCTGAATTGACATAACAACACTCTTCCTTTTGCTTTTCCTTCTTGCGGCGTTCAAAAGTGTCATTGTCCTTATTCATCTTGATTTTAAAAAAACTACGTAGATAGATAAAATCAAAACAATATGAACGTTTCACTTATCAGCTGCCACTTTTCTTGAAGCAACACTTTTCGCACGTGAATCCACGGCCTTGAAACACAGGCGAAAGCAGTCGGAACGCGGAACGGAATTCGTAAATTAACTTATATTTTCTTTATTAACATAAACATTTATACTCTGTTCTTGTTTAGCGTCTGTGGTCAACTCCCGCCAAAAGGTTTCAGGTGAGAGCGCGGGAAAACCGTTCAGTCTGTAGCACGAAGGCTAACTGAGGATTGTAACAAGTATAACCCAAATAAATACGACGTTAACTGCTTGACGGAACAATTTTTCGCAGTAGACGGTCGATTCGTCCTATATTCGCATAAGCCTATAAATGACTCGGACTGTTAGGACAGTTAGCATGAGCACGTTGCGACGTCTTTATAGTTTTTTATATTTGTTTGTCATGCTAATTATCTTTCCGCTATTAATTGACTGTACTTATTATGCCGTACTGAGGTAACATCAAATAGTGCAGTATGACGGATTAGACTGTGTCTCCCTACGTTTCCATATTGCAAGTTTTTTTTACAAAAATATCTGAATGGAATGGTGTGTGATGTCTACTTGGTCAGAGATTTTGTCTAGCATTCATGGTCTTTTATCCTTACCTTTCATTTATATTTGTTTCGCCTAATAATGCCACACACTGAATCATGTTAGATGGTGGTTACGATAGTTGGAAATAGTTTTTCCTTTAGGTTTTTCCTAGACACGCTAGCTTGCACGTGTCCCCACGTGACTGCGTACACCTGTGCTAATAAATAATAATTCCTTGTGACTACAAAATAAGATTAATGTTAATAAGTATATTTATTGTTAGCTTTGCTATTGTTTTTTGACTGCCACTGTTCTTCTAAATGACTAATCGGATTATGACTAATCACGGAATTTACACTTTTAAAGATAGCAAACGAGCATGCAGTCCAAAGTCACACGAGAAATCCACCCGATGTTAGGTGGTCACTATCGCCCCTGGACATGTTACCAACGCAAGCGCGATTGAATCGTACATAAGGTTTACAACAAATGCGTTACTACCTCTAAGGACTAAGAAGTTCGCCTCGTGTAAATATAACCGGCCATCGCGTCTCTCACAAACCAGCGCAAAAAGTGCTTCACGGAGGATTATGAGGGTGGCGGTGGTACCCTCCAGGACGAAATACCATCACTTCATAATATATATGTAACAAAAAAACATGCATTTATCCGATGGGAAATGTTTTAAATCCTTTTCGATATCGATCACAATGCATGGCTACCTCCAATGCATATGATTTTTACAAATAATTACGATTTTACGTAAATATCAGATGCATAAACATTTGCGAGGAAGACTATTAAAAAATTATACATATAATTCTGGTACCTGTCGATGCTCATATTTTTGTCTAGATTTAATTGGTACACCATCAACATCAACATAATTGATTAAAGTTGATAGCAAAAAGACACCGGAAATATAATAAGCGAGGAAAGAAAGTTATTTCAACAACCATTATTAAGAAATATCAACTTCTTGTGATGTTACAGACACATTGTTCATCACGATATTTTACAAATGTTCCAGTTTATATTTACATAAAACGATGTACAAAATAAGATTCAATTAAAAAAATATATTGATTTTCAACGGTCAAAATATAATGGAACAAATGTTATTTGTATAGAATGGCACCCAAGGTAAACAATCATCAAAAATCGTTTTTAAATCAGTGAAAATACATTCAATTTCAAAATAAAAAAAATAGAGTTCTGCTACTGCCAAAAAATCTGGTTTCAAAAGGTCTATTTAACAAATGTGAAATGTAAACATATGTATAATTCATACCTAATTAAATACAATATTAATGATTATGTTCGTAATTTTTTTGTTTGGGTCCGCTTCTCTTGTCCTAGCTATAATGTTAAAATAATGACCTCATTAAATGGTGCACACTAATAGGTACTTTTTTAAATACCTAATTTCTTATTAAGATATCCATCTTCATAAATAAAAATGAATCACCGAAATGTATGTTATCGCATAACTTCCAAACAACTGCATCAAATTGGATAAATTATTTTATGTGTTCGTTATTGTCAGGAGAAGGTTTGTATGTAAAAAAACAAGCACAAATTTAAAAAAATTGTTTTTTTTTTCATTTTGATCGCGGGACGAAGTCCGCCCGGGCAGCTAGTATACTATAAAAATGGCAAACTTGCATCATAAACATTCTTCATTCGTTTTTTATAAAATGACATCTTATTTTTTCCTTATTTCATTATTAACATTTATTACTACTGTCACGTTAATTTGATTTCCTTATTTGACGTATAGATATAAAGTTAGAATAAAAACAAAACAAGTATAATTGTTAACATTAAATCTGTTTCATATCGCCATTAACCTTACCTTCATAGGAGTTCTTTTCTAGAGGTTTTTTTTTGTAAATGGGTTTTGAAATCACATTTTTATAGTAGTGCACTTTTAATTGGCGAGAGACTATTTTAAAAATGAGAATGTAAGCTTGTTTATTACGTTTTAACGACTTAACTAACCAACCAATTATCTTAAAACTTTGTACACACATCGTCAGGAGTACAAAAATGTTATAGGATATTTTTGACAAAATAATTATTCCCTAAGTATGAAAAGAAGGTAATATGCGATACGGCGTCCGAAGATAACGTACAGAAGTTAGTTTATAGAAATGATATTGTCTGTTTACGTAAGTTATGTACGAAATCTAAAAAAATAAATCTGCATGAAAACATTACAATGTCGATAATGTTATCTACCTTGGAAATTATTTTCCGCGTGACTCTACGAAAGTTAATTTGATTTTTACGCTAGAGCTTCATTATAACATACTTCAAACAAAACAATATATTGTTAACTCACCGCAGATAATAAAAACAAATTGGATACTTTTTAACCATAAAAAAACAAGGTTTTTTGTAACAAAAAGACACGAAGACAAACATAATCGCTTGAGTTCAGAACGGACATATTTAAGACAAGCTGTGCCCGCGGCTCCGCCCGCTACCCCTCCTTTTAGTGGTTGAATTTTTATGGCCTAAAATCTGGCCGGGGGCCTTCTCGACAAATTAGTCAAGTTTTTTTACGTGATGCGCGGTCAGATAAACAAACAAACAGATAAACAGACAAAAATTCTAAAAACTGTTGAAACTTGTTCTGTTATCGATTCTAAGTATCCCCAGACAATTATTTTTCCAATATTTTCCATGTACAGACTTTCGACCCTCTTTAGGTTTATTATATGTATAGATTTCTGGTTGCTGATAATCAAATTAGAGGCTGGATATACTACCAGCAAATCAAACCTAACGTGATTTTGGAACGAGGTGGTGGAACTAGTATAGTTCTCCCAGTGACCAGTTAAGCAATTCTTGTGTTGCTGTGTGTGTGTGTTTTTTAAATGGCGTGGTTGCCGGCTATACTTACATACACGCGGCGAGCATTTTAGTCCTTAGTGGTAGCAATGCATATCTCAGCCTCAGGTACGATCCAATAATTTATCATCACTTAGGGTTGATTACAAAAGTTTATGGCTAGCAGAGGTCACTTAGCATTAAACTATCCTTTGCTATATTTATATGATATGATAAAAAGTCTTGTGAATTATATTGGTATATGTAGATATTGAAACTAACCTATATTACATTATAATTTATTACATATTAAACTATTGATTTGTTTTCTCATTAATGTATTCAGATGAAATACTGATTGTATGAATTATAATGAGATGTCGTGTATAGACACAATTATAAATGACAAAGAAGCGCATGCGCCTTTGACAGATTAAAACAATATCAAGGTCTCGGCCATTAACATCAATAGCTTATAATTTTTTTTTCGACATCGTCTTTATCACGCTTTTTATTTATTTTCATTAAATAAATACATAAAGTAACATTAGAAAATTCTAATCCCTTTTGCATTAAAAAATGTCATTCCATCACGACATCTTTCCATAGTCATTACTTAAAATAATTATTACTTAAATTATGAGTATTTTTTCGCGATTATTGTATGTAATTAAAAATAAATATATAATCACGATAAAATATAATTGTGAAAAAGAGAAAACCCTTTGTAGTACAAGTGTCAAGTATGATTGGCCTTATTATAAATTAATTTTTTGCTTCGATTGTTAATCAAGACCCGACCACCCAACGACGCGCTCTGTGGACTAGTTTTTGCTCGAATAAGCCTTTTACAAACAACTACTCAGCAGCAACTCAAATTTATCCTTTTTAACCCATGATTCGAAATCTCACGAATTTTCATTTTGTAGTTTTCAGCAAAGTAATTTTTTTCCAATTGTAGGCTTACTGAAAGAATATTTAAAAAAATCGGTGAGCAATATTTTAAGAAATCGAGAAATAAGCAGTGCCTTGTTAACATTTCTACTGTTCATAGAAAAAATAATATTAATGTGTAAGGTACGTGTAATTTTGGAATGCTATGACTCTGATGATACCGGGCTGGAATTAATAAAAATGTGAATTTATTAAGTAGTTTTATTAAAATTATGTAAGACTTTTTTATTCTTAGCCTGAACGATAAGACAGACGGGCCATCTAATAAAAAATCGAAACGTGGGGCATCGTTTTTCAGGTGGTTTGGATGAAACTTCATTATTTGGCGAGTGCTGCGATGGAAGAAGGGAAATATGGGGCGTCAGATCTAACCGTTTCATGAAGCACTCACCATTGTAGAGCTATCCCCCTCCCGAAGCTTAATGGCTCTTATCTACTAGTGATTTTGGGTTCGATGACGGTCCGCATGACTTGTTCCTGAATGAAGAAAGATGGGTAAAGCAGGCACTGCGATACCCCTGAATACCTTAATATCCAATAATGACTCCAACGCATTGGTATTACAAAGATAAGTAATGAATATACGTACCTATTTTGCGGTTGTCGGAACAATAAATTAACCTTACTCTACTACTCTACATTGTACGCAAACTTTACCTTCAAAATTATTTGATAAATAATTACGTCGTTACTGTACTGTACGAAACACGAATAAAATAATTACCTTTTGAAGTCACATTGACCCATATCTACAATAAATTTATTGTCTCATTAAAAAGCAAGCATGAAATTTATAAATAAAAAATACTAAAATGTAATTTATATTTATTGCATGTCGCTTTCGCTTATTTGCTATATTCAGAGATGTTAAATAAGAACATAAATTAAATCAATTTAAAATAATATTTACATAACGATGACATGACATCTTTCTTTTGGAAAATCATCAATTTCAAAAATGAATAGAATGTTAGGACCGCATACATAAGATATACTTTTGCAAATAAATACGGACTACTATAAAAAAATACACGGTGCTATATACCAATATGTAGATGCCATACAATAAAACAAATTTTGTATTTCGAGTGTCCCCTATATACAAGTAGTAGTGTAGATTAAGTATCACTACCATGGTTTACCATGGAAATAACTTTACAAATGAGATAAATTGAAAAAATAACCAATAAATATAAACAAGATCACGATGATGATGAAAAGTCGTAGTCGGATCGTGATGTTTAAAGTGCTGATGCAGTGCTGATTTACGATCTACTGGATTACGTGTTACGACATTCACTGCACCAAGTATGCTCCAGTAAGCTGTAAGTCAAATTACAATGGATTACAATGTACATATAAATAAACTATGCAGTGATCGCGGATTAGGTTTCTAACCTCAGACGCCGTAGATTCACCGATCCCACAAATCCACCGCACGCCCCTTGCTTTTTTAAAATAAAATCATCACCTGCTTTTCATTAAAGGAAAACAATGTCAGACACCTAAGCGTCTGAGAGATTGTCTAAATGTCTGAAAGGCGTGGCTACAAATTGCCAGCGCAGTGGACTTTCTCATTGCGAGACCGGTGCCCAGCTTTGGATATTAATGGGTTTTGCTGATATACTAGTATAGTTGAGTAAACACCATCCTGTCCAGAAAGAATTTGATAAAATGTTAAAATGGAAATCACTTTAAATAGTAACTAAAAAAGGGAAAAAATTGAAGGAGACAGCGGGAGAAATGTGAATTAGAAGGCAAATCTTCCTTAAATTGGTTTAAAGTTGATGAAAGAAAATATCGGTCAAAACATAGCAAAGCCGAAAAAACCTTCTTCTTGTTTAAACTTCGTTAGAAATGGGTTAAGATATCGCGTAATTAACACGAATATACTTTCTTTTAAGTATAAAAAATGTACAATTTTAATTTCTAATACAATGCAATGACCGCAGTAATATTCGTGATCCCGTTCTTAATAACGTCTAGCTAAGTTTAACGTTTTACCAGTATAAAGCAGTAAAAACCAGTAAGAACCAGTAATCAAGTCATTCACTAGCGCGGTCGTGAAATCTTGGTATTTATTGGAGTTTCATTAAAGTTCTCCGCCCACTATGCC
>DWNR01004225.1:0-11070 GCA_018250455.1 Polygonus leo
TATATCTCAGAGACCACTAGGCCGATTTTTTTCAAACTTTTTTTTCATAACAGGCATAAGCAGGCCTA
This sequence comes from Polygonus leo, assembly GCA_018250455.1. Taxonomy (NCBI): domain Eukaryota; kingdom Metazoa; phylum Arthropoda; class Insecta; order Lepidoptera; family Hesperiidae; genus Polygonus; species Polygonus leo. The sequence goes on from DWNR01004225.1 coordinate 69, forward strand.
CTTCCAGTTCACGGATTATCGTTGAATTTTGGGACACCCTGTATATGAATCTCGTGTCACAATCTTTGTCACAGCTAATTTCTGAAACTATTGAATTAATTTTGATGAAATTTCACACAGTTATGTAACTTTGTTCAACATCAAATATAGGCTATATTTTATTTTGATTAATGAGAGCAATATTTTTATTGGAAATTTTACATTATTGACAGTACAACATCTGCCGAGGTGGCAAGTATTATTTAAATATTATTTCAAACTGTAAGTTAAATTGTTTCTGAAAACTAAATTACACTATACTAAACTATTAAGATTGTGCACATTGAGTATCAATGTCATTCGAGCATTAGAATAGTACCTAATGGAAACCTATCATGATGTAATATTTTTACATATTCATGTGCAAAAATTCCAAAGTGCATATGTATTTTTTAAATTAAAAAAAATTTTTTCACTTTTACTTTACTCATGCAAAATTTATCCCAATTAAGACTTTTAGCTAGAGATTTATTGAGAGTGTTAGAAACACATCTATCATTAGCATGCAGTGCTCTTTATGTTATGAAGATACTGCAGACCATGAACATGATGTTGTGTAAGGTAATCAGAATGGCTACAAATGTTCCCTGCTATAACTACATGTTGGATTACATAATAAAGAGACTTACTCCTGATTGGAAAAATCCTCTATATTAGAATTCAAAGATTCATTAGATCCACGAGAATCGGGCAGTATTGAGAAGTCTTTATCAAATTGTTCCTGCAAGCAGCATATCCTCTCCATAATGAACAGCAAGAGTATCGCCCAAAAATATTCAAATTCAAACACCATCTCGCTCATTTTTTCCCTTCAACCATAATAATGTGGTAGCCAAATTTCGTTTTGATAGGAGGATTTGTATACACAGGATTGTTAACTGATGAAATGGGCAAGGCGAACGCCGCATCCTGGAATGGACCCACCATGGAACCGCGAGTCATCCAGCCGAGGTCGCCCCCTTGCCGCGCCTTGTCTTCGCTGTACGCTGCAGCTACATCAGGGAACTTCTGACCGGCCTTCAGCTTCTCCAAAGCCTCCAGACATTTTGACTGTTTCTCGCACAATATGTGACGCACCTTGACAGCTGTCCCACCTTTTTTTTCTTTGGCTGGTTGTTCTATATTTGAAATTTGTTTCATTAGAGCAATTTACAAGTACTTACTACTGTCATTACGAAAGTTAGTCCTATGAATACTTATAAAATGAAATCACACTACTGGTATTCATTTCTTTCTCTTAGATTCAATACTAAAAACCTAGTAATTATTTTTAAATTTATATTATCCTAAACTAACCTTTCGCAGGACCTTTGCCTGCGCCACCACTTTTAGCACTTCCTCCTTGTTTGGCTGACTTTTCTGAAGGTTTATTAGGCGGCATTTCACTATGTTCTTACGCTAATTAAGAAAAATTGAAATATGATTTTTATAAGAACTAAACCCAAAATATACAACAGGCAAAATCGAGGGTCCGTCTGAGTGAGACAACAACAAAAATGTCAAAATTCGAAATAATAACCCGTGATACACTGCAATAAGGTTGATTTTTTTATCGCTTGCTTCTCTTATACATGTGGCTGTGGCTTTCTTGACATATAGAATTTGACTTTGACATTGACGTAATTGACATATCCATTATTTATTTCTTTAGAGTTCATGCTTAGCCAATGACAACGAAAATATTTTTTATATTCTCTATGGGTAAGCGCAATCTAAATAAAAGATAAGTATTTATATTTTACTTTTGTTATATGATAATAATCGACCATTAGATTAATTTATAATTTAACAATATGAATCTAACATTGTCATGTTTGCCACAATATTTTTTTTATTTTTTACAAAAATGTCATATAAATGCAACTAGCAATACACAACACAAAAGTCACAATCAGTCATTTACATCACGTCAGTCAGATTATTGTTTATATGAAAATAAGCGTTATTTCATTCACAATTTTAGTCTGTTTTGCATTTTAGTTATTGTTTCATAGCATAAAATTAGTGTAATCATGTATTTTTAAGTAGTCATTAAATCAAAGGTGAGTTTGTGTTCTGTTAGTGGGTGACGTGACTGGCTTACTGTATCGAAGTCAGCGACACCTTTTCTTATGTTGATTTGTGGATGCAGATAAATCATAACCCTATACAATGGGGATAATGTACGAGAAGCGGCCTCTGAAGAGGCCCCGCTTGGGGCCTCCGGACGTGTACCCACAGGAGCCTCGACAAAAGGAAGATGAGTTGACGTCCACTAACGTAAAGCAAGGTTTTTCCACTACTCCCCAGTCTAGTGATGAGTTTGGAACTGCAAGAAATTGCAGTTATTCTGCATCGAAGGTCAGTTGGTCTTTGCATTTTGTATTTAATTGATAACAATATTTTTCTTTATTTTATACACATTAAACATTCAAAAAGTACCTTGAGCTCAATATTAATTATTATGTTTACAAGAAATTATAAAAGTTGCTACATGACAAGCCCTTAAAGTAACTTTTATAATATTGTGTATAATATTCCCTAAAATTGTAATTCTGTTGTATGATGTATTTGTGTATCCTACATGGATAATAAGAAGCCACTACATTTACTAATGTCTGTAATGTTTACAGATAGGACAGTTCTTCTCAGGAATATTATCTAAAAAGGAAGAGCTAAACACACTGCCTGATTGTGGTAGGAAAAGGCAACAGGTGAATCCCAAAGACAACTTCTGGCCTGCAACAGCAAGGACTAAAGCACAGATTGAAGCGTGGTTTAAAGATTTAGCAGGTCAGTTTAAAAATCTATCACAGCTGTTTATGTTTCTAGCTTTGATGGTGTAATGGATATTTGTCTGTGCTTATTGGGTAATTTATAAGGATGTTCTTATTAATTTTCGGTGATGTCCAAGCTCCATTACCTAGATTTTTCTAGCTTTGGTGTTTTATTTATACTCAAAACTAAGTCAGCATACTGTACATTGCTGGATGGTTGTGATTAGTAGTTATGGTAGCTCATCCGTGGAACTACACTCTATAGAACTAATGGAGGAATATAAGGGATGTTCAAGGGTGCATTATGTCCTTGACTCTGTTCCCTGTAATTGTTAAGGGCAATTAATATGCCAAAATCCTAATAAACTTCGATTAACAATTAATCACATATGTTATATCTAAAAACTCGATACATATGCCATTATGATTAGACAAAGTGTCCTCACAAGTGACAGAAAACACATCAGTGCAAAATCGAATAAGGCATTCACCTTCAAGGCACCACAACCCAGGGACAGCATGTGATCTACACTGACCATTGCTATAGTGTAACAGATTTATTTACAATGGCTACAATAGAGCTATATGCATTTGTGGTGTGGTAAAATATGCATATGCATATGTTGTCAGCTCAGTTGGCAAATTAACTAATATATAAAAAACTCATTTCACAATATTTATCTGGGCTAATTTCTGAAACTACCAGATTCATTTAAATGAAATTTTGCACAGATACATAACTTTGTCCAAGTAAAAAAAATGGGGTATATTTTATTTTGATCTAGACACATGGTGGTGTGTCAAGCCAAGTTCAAGCTAACAGAACTGGCAGGCAGCACTGTGTGTAATATTTTAGGACTGCAATATTTTTTATTGGAAATTTAACAAGTACTTCCGAGTCTGCGAGTATTATAATATATTTCTGTGTTTATGCATATGTAGGACTATATATAAACAACAACCATGCAACCCTCTAAGACAGATCCCCTATTACCATAAATTATGCAATAATTATGTAGTAATTCTTTTCATTCTTTTGTAAAATGTATTAATATTCATTAATCACTATTATTAATATTCACTTATCATATAATAAATGTTTCACAGGAAGCAAACCTTTAGCTCAATTGGCAAAAAAGGCACCAAATTTCAACAAAAAGGAGGAGATTTTCACAACATTGACTGAGTTCCAAGTTACAATGCCAAGAGCTGCGTGGTTTATAAAACTAAGTTCCGCCTACACTGTAGCAGTTTCTGAAGCCAAGATAAAGAAGAGGCAGCTTCCAGACCCTACCACTGGTAAACATTATTGTTTCACCATAAATTTATTACCATTTGTCATTTTACTTTTAAATTCAATATTATTTTATTAGTATTCTGATGTATAATGAAGATTCTGGATATATTAGTAATTTAATAAAAGCTAACATTTTTATTGTGAATTTTATTACTTTAATATGCACAGAAATCAAATACCATATAAAATTTCTATCAGTTTAATTGACTTCTTGACTCAAATATTGCTTTAATTTAGTTTATAAATAAGGAATATAACAGAATGGATATTATATTATTATACATATAATGCATAAACTTTTACAGAATGGACAACTACTCTAATAAAGTTCCTAAAGGATCAAATACCAAAACTGTCAGAATATTATCAGAGTGCTGTGCCTGGTAACATATCTGATAAAACTCCACCATCTCAATCAGGTACCTATATTTTTTTTATGCTATAAGAATATTTTATGTAAGAATGTGCTGTAACTATGTGAAAATAAATTTTATTTGATATTGTTTTTACTAAAAATATAAACAAGTCATTATTATGATACATAATTGTATGTAATATATGTATCTACTAGCTGACCCCGCAAACATTGTTCTGCCATAAAAAAAAATATGAAAAAATTGTATGCCTATGTTTTATTCTGATTTATAAGCTACATTATTGTAAAGTTTCATTAAAATCCATGCAGTCGTTTTAATGTGAAAGAGTAACAAACATCCATACTTACAAACTTTCATGTTTATAATATTAGTAGGATATCTATACTAATATTGTAAATGTGAATGTAAGTTTGTTACGCTTTCACACCAAAACTACTGAACCAATTGTAATGAAATTATGTATACAAATAGAGTGAATCTTAGGAAAGAACGTAGGATAGTTTGCATCGCCAAAAATAGCCTTAAAGGGGTTGAAATATGGGATGAAAATTTGAATGAAATTTTGTGATTTTCAAAGATAAAAACATGAAACTTTGTATTTAGGCATTGGATAGGAAGTAAATAAATATTTGCACTAGAGTTTTTGACATTTTGACTCCGATGATGCAAAAAATATAATTTCCCGTAGCAAAGTCTTCTGGCTTTCGCTACGAAGACCGTTAATAACAGAATGACGGCGGGTAAAAGATAGTATACATACACATTTATGTATATATATGTATCCTTATTTAAATATTGTAATAAGTGAATTTTACAGGGCAAGGTACACCAAGTCACAATTCATCGGGCAACCCACCAGGTGGATCAACTCCTAATAGCTTGACTGTGCCGAATTCTATGCACTCACCTGGAAATTCTGGTAGTGTATTCATGTTATTTCCTTATTTTTCCCTGTTATTGATGCAAGCTTGACTGTCTTTGTTGGTCTCTAATAATTATTTTTTAGATAATTCAATTATAATATATGAAGCTAAAGGAATTAATTTTATTTGTTCATATGAATGCACTGAATCCCTGAAACTGACAGTAAGTTTTAGATATTATTTTTTGCATTTTATATTTAATTTATTTGAAGAAGGCCACTTCAATTGTCGATTTATTCGATTGTGTTTTTTCGAACAAACGCCCATCGTTAAGGTAGACATGGAAAATATTGAACATAGTGAACCAATGCCCAAGAAATTCAACATGATTAAAATATTACATGAAGCGACTTCAATGTATTATAATCTATTTCAGCATTAGGATCTTCAACACCTGGTTCTGGAGACAGCACGGACTGGCGGCAAGCCTTAAAGTACTGGAACTACTGCTGTCGCCTTGCGAGATATTTACTAGATGAGGGTCTTCTAGACAGACATGATTTCTTAACCTGGATTATTGAGTTGCTGGACAAGAGAGCACCTGATGATGGACTGTTAAGGTTAGATATTTTATTTAATGCTATAATGTATTAAGTTTATTGGCAGACTTAAATTATCTTTACAATAATACCTAGCCTTTTTTTCATAACATTACACATTTTTTTTATTGTGTAAAGATAACAAACAATCATGCAGTCCACCTGATAGTAAGTGGTCACTGCTGCCCATGTACATTAGTAGTCATCCCCAAGTACGATTGACCCAAGGCTAACTACAAATGCGTTACTACCCTTGAGGACTCAAAGTTCCCCTTGTTTGTAAGTATAGCCGGCAACCATGCCTCTCCAATCCGAAACACAATAAATTGCTTCTCGTAGGATTATGAGGGTGGCAGTGGTAATTCCCCGGTTAAACTACATGAGTTTTACCAACTGAGGATTAGCAGTAGTAAAAAAAATCTAGGCTTGAATTTTTCGTAACTCATGTTTCGTAACTCAATGTTTCCAGATTGTTCCTACCACTAGCTTTACAATACATGTGCGAATTCGTATGCTGTGAGAGTTTATCCCGGCGGCTGGCGACCAGCTGTGCGAAGAAAGCGGCCGCGATTTGCTCGGTGTTATCCGACTCCACGCTGCGGACTCTCAACCAACCTGCTGTTTTCGCCAAGACTGCTGATAGGAATGGAGGTTAGTCTTTGTGTAGTGAAAATATGTAGTTTCAAATTTTAAGACTTAATTAAAAAATGGTTTATCTCAATTTCCGGCACCCCCATCCTCCCACTTCCCGACCTCAGATCGCCCGTAAATTATTTTTCCTTTCCTTTCTGTTATATTCTCTTCCTTTGTCAAAAAGTTTCATCCTATATTATTTATTTTTGGTTTCAAAAATTATCGACTTGGTCTAGAAAAATCACAAATAGGAACATAAAAATATATATATAGCATGAAATAAATCAGTTTTCAGATAAAAGCTCTCTTTTCAATCTTAAACTTTAAACCACCATATGTTTTGTACCATATTATAACTTTTTAAACATTATTAACATTTTTAATTTCAGAAACTAATGGAACACCAATGTCGCCAGCACCTGACACGAATGGCGACGTGAAACCAAATGTTTCACAGATCAAGCGATCTGGCACACCTGCTGATCAGAGCCAAGGCACCCCCAATCCAAACCACTCATTAGGGACCCCAAATCCTAATCACTCCTTGGGAACTCCCAATCCCTTGGGGACACCTAACCCGTCCCAACCAATGGATGTGCAAGTCAAGGAAGAGAATTGCTCGCCCCAAAGGGACACTAAGGCAACTTTGAACACAGTGATAACAGCTGCACTGAATCCTGTACAAGTCGGGTTTGGGGAAATCCTAAATTGTGCCTACCACAGAGATGTCATTATACAGTTGGCGACAGTCTTACAGGTATTTTTTTATATTATATGTTTTAATAACAATGATTTTTCACCTTATATTTTTAGATTGATTAAAATTTCTTTAATTTATTTACATTTGTATTTTCTGATTTCACATCTTCGCTTTTACGATATACCAAATGACGCAGTCGCGTGAGTTTTCTTTGAAAAATAATAATAATATTGCAATATTCCAGATAATCTGTATCGAATGCCCCACGGCAATGGTATGGTCGGGTTGTGGGTCATCCCTGCAAGGGTCTCCCTTGGACCTATTGCCAGTACCGCCTTCCTCCCTCCCCATGCCACATATGGACTCCGCTACTACGGAGGAACATAGGAAAATGGTCAGAGCATATCCTTTATATGTACACAGCGATTTTTAACTTGTTATATATCGTCATTAAAATTCTGTTTATTAAGAGTATGATTAAATATACCATTTATAAAATGAATCAAAACAAAACTAACTTATTATTGACACAAGAATATTAAAATAAAAGTACATACAAGTAAAAGTAAATATAGTAATATTTACAGTAGTAAAACTTAATCTATATTCATACTTGTACAATGTTAGCAGATTTAATAATAACAATAAAACCTTTAGGTATATGAAGCAGAACAAGAAATTTCCGCCAGAAGTAAAAAAGCAGAAAGCAAATGGTGCACAGATAAATGGCAAACTAGCTCACAAGGTATGTCCCACATCTTTATACATCTTTAAGAATAACAACAAAATATTCCATTGCTGTCTTGTTGGTGTTAGAAAAAATTATGTTAGCGGCATTGCATGAGTTTGCTTGTATATACCATAACAAAGGATAAGAAAGTTCTTTATGCAACAATTCTGTTCTTAAACCCCATTGAACACTGAATACTTACATTTTTGTTAAGTCTATGTTACACATATTACTTCATGTTACTCAAAGAGATATATTTAATTTATTCCCAAAATTTATACATAAAAATGTATACATAAGAAATATTAAATATTAGTTATACATTAATATATATTCTTTCCTAGCTCGTGTACTTGCTGTGTTGGAAGCACTGGATAGACATTGCTTCGACCGCGTGGATACGAACAACAACCTGGACACGCTCTACAAGGAGGTTTTTGCTAACTGCACTCCGCCTTCCAAGGATTCAAATCAAGATCCAAAAGATCCAGTAAGTCATATTACTTGCTTTTTACACTGAGTGGGCCTATGTTTTTTACCTAAAAACCTAAGATACTTCCTTACGGAAAAGGTTCCGTTGCTGAAAATTCCCAATAATAGTAAAAAGTAATAATAAGTTATTTCAATCAGTTATATATTCAGTATAGCAATATGAGCATTTATCTTGCGCACAGATGTGACAGAATACTTTATTTCCCCTACGAAGGTTATAGTGCGTTCTTTCGTTAAAAATACACAGTTGTTGTGAAAAAACCTTCCTTAAAACCATGGTAACGGTCGTTATATGATCATCTTCATTTTCATAACAGGAATGGGCGTGTTCGTACGCAGTGGTGCGCGTACTTTGCGAGTGGGCGGTGTGCGGCGCGCGCTGGGGCGAGCACCGCGCGATGGCCGCCGCCGCGCTGCTCGACCGGCGGCAGCACCACCACCACCACCACGACCACCAAGGTAAGTAGTGTTGTGTACGGACTCGTACGTGCCGCGCTGCTCGACCGACGGCGGCAGCAGCAGCAGTAGCAGCAGCTGCACCACCACCACCACCACCAACAACAACAACAACGACGTCACCATCACTACAACCGCCACTACCACCACCACTGACAGTTGACCCGCGCAATTTCATTTGCGTCATATAAGAGGGAGTGGGTCAATTATTCCCTGTTTTTGCAATATTTTTTGTTGATACTTCGCTCTGATTGGTCGTAGTGTGATTAGTTGTTATATGGCCTTCCTCAATAAATGGACTAATCAGAACAAAAATATTTTTTCAATGGGACCAGCTGTAGTTCCTGAGATTAGTGCATTCAAACAAACTAACTATAGTGAACAAATTTTAACATACATTTATTAGCACACACACATACACATCTTCACGCCAAATACCTAACGGGGTAGGCAGAGAATATCGAGTGCTAAATGGCACGGTTCTGACATTCTTGCCTAGCTTCTAATTTATTTACTTCTTCTTTTTAATTTATTAGCATAGATAGAAACATAATTTGGTTACAGTATTATAAATCAAAGCAGTGTAGGCTTAATTATGTACGCGGAAACCCTCTGTAAAAGATATCCTGGTGGTTGCCGGCTAAGCAATATAAGAAAACTTTTCAATCTTCAGTTAAAATCAAGGAGAGCTTCATCCAGCAGTCTTATTTCAGGTTACTTACGTCTCTGATGATAGTGAACACTTACCATTAAATTTTGCAAGTTTGTATGCTACTTTTACACTATAAAGTAATATTCGGTGCGGCAAAAATCTTGTAGATGAGTACCGCTACAATTGTACTAACCAATGTATATATATTTTTTCACAGGTTCTGATGACAAGGAATCAATAAGCTCTAGTACTGGAATATACAATGGACCACCAATTTTTCAAAATCTTCTACTACGATTTCTAGACAATGATGCACCGGTATTAGGTAATTACCTTTAAATTTAATTTTATATATAGCATATTTACATATAAATATTTCAACGTATATCCAAAAGTTAATGCACATTTTCTACTAACTTCTACTTAATTCTTAAAACGCAATATGCGCGCGTGACAACGGTTTTTTTCTCCTTGCAACTTTAGAGTTATTGAGAACTTTGGAACAGTTTATCCATAACCGTTTACTATCAAAAGTATGATGTTATATTACATAATAATAAAAAAAACTATATTTGGTGGAAGAACCTACTCAATGACAAATTCCAGATGAAAGTCCGAACGCCCCGCCCGGCAACAGGCAGCAGTTCGCAAACTTGGTGCATTTGTTCGGCAAACTCATCCGACGCGACGTACTCTCGCACAACGCGTACATGTGCACGTTGATATCTAAAGTTTTATACAGGAAAACCTACATGTTATCGTAAATTCTAGATGAAAGTCCGAACGCCCCGCCCGGCAACAGGCAGCAATTCGCGAACTTGGTGCATTTGTTCGGCGAGCTCATCCGACGCGACGTATTCTCACACGACGCGTACATGTGCACGTTGATATCTAGAGGTAATGTTTAAAAAACATAGGTATAATATATTATTTAGTAAGTGTTTAGTAATTGTTTCGAATAAATATAATATTATTATATATATTGAAAAAAGGTTTTTTTTACTTTATTAACACGCTTTTATTAGCTTGGTATGTATGTATGTATCTCTGTTTGTAAAGAACTCTTTGAACGTGATTTTGACCGACTTTAAAACGTCGGATCAATTAGAAAATTTGCTTATTGAGGACTGATGACAATGCAATAATTTGAATAATGTGTCCTCTTATCCTTCTAGGATCTCCAGGAAAAGCGATTTGTTTTTTTTTTGTTAAAAAAACTAAAAAAAAAGGAAATTAATAATAGTTTAAAAAACACGCTTTTGTGAAAAAACGAACTAAAAAGTGAAAAAAAACATGTATTTTTAATTTGAATTAAGAATAATGTAAATTTAAAAAAATATCTAATATATAAAATTCTCGTGTCACAATGTTTGTCTTCGTACTCCTCCGAAACGGCTTTACCGATTTT
>DWNR01004226.1:0-11068 GCA_018250455.1 Polygonus leo
TCGAGACGATCCCCGGCCGTGTTTTAGGCCATAAAAATTCAACCCCTAAAAGAAGGGGTAGCAGGCGGAGCCGCGGGCACAGCTAGTATTCAATAAAATTATTTTTACATTTTACCAATACTTTGAAAAAATTAAGTCCACCTACCTATCACGATTCAAAAAATAGCCGTATGATAGAAGGACGGACGTACGGATGAAAAGCGAAATATTAAAGATAAGGTTGCGTTGGCAACCGTTGGGTGTGGATCCCTAAATCTGCGTTAAATTCGAATTCTTGAAATAAAAGTCCTTCAAACGACATCCGAGCCAGTCGTTTTTCACAAATAATCCGCGATCACACATGTCAATAAATATCCAGCTACAAAAATACCAACAAAAGAATTTTCAACGATGTAGAGAGCTAACAAGATAATCCAAATATCGGACAATGCCAGCGTGTATTTACCATAACGTATTCATCAAATTGACGAGGGTTTTAGGTACCCAAGCCGAGGCAAGGTCTTCAATCAGCACCCATCGCCACCAGAACAAGACCATTTCGAAGACATTAGCGTGTCGTGATTAATTAATATGAATATAAAGCCCATCTCGAAGATTAGTAGGACTTATTCATTTGGCAATGTCGGTTTTGTTGGTTTGTTTATTTTCTCTCTGTAAATGGCGTGTTGGCAGTTAGATCTTTTCATACAATGGTAGCTTTAAATCGTAACAATGATCTATACATTGTATAAATACATGTGAATAAAACATGATTAAAACATCTACGATAATGATTTTAATTAACTATGCAAGCCAGTTAAATTCATATCCGCAATTTAGCTTTGATTTTTGGAATGAAGAGTTGTTTACTTTTAGAGTGAAAAAAATCATTATATATAAATATATATTAAAATAGGAATATTAAATATTAAAATAGGAAAATAAGAAAATAGGAATTAAGTACTGTTATGTCTGTGTTAGAAAAGCAATTGAACACAACATTCTAAAAATAAGTTTTTGACTTTAATTTCGTGCAAAACCTTTATGGTTTTTCAAGTAACGTTAGTAAATTAAAGGCTTCTCAAATTATACATGAAGATTCAAATCTAAATGCGAAGAATTTCAACTTATACTTATATACGAGCGAGGGACAATTTGTCCGGCAGCGGTCAGTTGTTGTCTGAGCCGTAATATTTTAGCTTTGTCTTCGTCTTTTTGTGATACAATATTCCACGATATGTTGCGACTAATGGAACTTGGTTGGAGATATGGCGGACAATCTGAAGAACTGAATTGGAATGGATTTCGGACTCTCATGCTAATTGTCTGACACGAGTCCCAGGTATCTCGGACTTTACGGAGTCAAATGGCAATATTCTCAGCTAAGTGCAAGTCTGTCACTACTAATAGATGGAGTTGTAACCAATTAGAGGGTAATTTTATGAGTAATTCTTAGAGTAACATTTAGATAGTGTTCCTTGAAAGTGTATTTTGGGAAATACTTTTTACTAATCACTTAATAACTTCTTATCATATTATGATAACAAATATTAACATCTATAGTAATACCCATAGTGTGAAATTTTAAACTAGACATTTAAAAATAAGTTGAAAAAACGAAAATACCGGTTTCTTGTGTTGGCAGCTCCATAATTTTTTTAATAATTTTATTTTTAGAATAAGTTGTTGTATCCGGCCATGTAAATGCGAAGAATTTAAAGTTATAGAATTATATATGAAAATATACAGACAATTTGTCCCGCAACGGTCAGTCGGATTCAGAGCAGTAATATTTAAGCTTGGTCTTTGTCTTTTTGTGATACAATATTCCACGTTATGTTGCGACTAATGGAGCTCGGTTGGAGATATGGCGGACAATCTGAGGGACTGGTGGAATGGATTTCGGACTCTCTTGCTAATTGTCTGCAACATGAGTCCCAGGTATCTCTGATTTATCATATGTTTTAAAGAATTCTAATAGATTTTTTGGAAATAAAGCATAGTAACCTAAACATATCATACATTGATAAGTGATCAGTGGTAATGTTACCTACATTACCACTGATCACTTATCAGTGTATCAGGGATGGATTAATAAGCTGTGTAAAATTAGTATACACTATATATTTTCTGAGAAGCATATCTTGCTACTAAGCGCTGATCTAACCTTATACTCGTACCTTATTTTCTTAAGACTATATCAAAGTTGAGATGAAATTTTGTAAATTCATTAAATAATGAGCTTGTTCAGTTTGTCATATATGTATTATTAATTACATCCGCAGCAATGTATAATGCAATGTATAATTACGTTATAAAAAATGCACGATTATTTCATATTGTCCACACGCAAGAAACTTAAACTGATCTTGGTAGATAGTTTTGTGAACGTGTTATATAAAGGATTATTAAATACCTAATTTATTTATTTACAAACAATATGTAACAAAAATGAATACCTATTACCACCCTCATGAACCTCCGTGAAGCAATTCTTGCGTTTCGGTTTGGAGAGGCGTGGTTGCTGGTTATACTTACGAACGAGCATGTTAGTCCTCAGTAGTAACGCCTCTGTGATCAACCTCAGGTATGATTCAATCGTACTTGCGAATGATTACTGATAGACTGCATGCTCGTTTGCTACCTTTATTTAATAAAAAAGCTCTTTATTTCCCTAATTATTTAATTTGTTATATTTCTTACTATTTTTTCTATCTTTGGAAATACTTGAAGAATATTTCGTTTCCATTTTAGATAGAAACCGCAAATGATATTAGCATTTTCACGCTCAATTTGTTACTTATAGATATTTATGTCAGCATAACATTCGGAGTTTCAACAAATTTACATCGTACGCATAAACGTCCATTAAAATGATTTAACGCCACATTTCCCGCGAAGAGGCGTTAAATACTGGCACTGACAAAAAACAATGTTTTAATGACATGTACTGTAATGATAGATACTTACGCTTTGCAAGGAACGACGGTGGGAGAACACAAACAACCTTGTGGGCATCCTTAGCAAATATGTCTAGATCCCTCCATTTTACTTTAATGTATGGTGATGTTAGGCTGTGTAGTTGACTCCAAGGTGCGCTAGAGGTCTCCTAAGAGCAGTCTGGGTTGTTTGCAAGGGTACGAATCGTGTGTATAGCAGTTAATGACCGTTGATTGATATTTATGAGTTTGGAATCGAGCGCTATCGCATGACACTTGCGTCGGGTTTATGCCTCAATCAGCCAACAAAACTCGTTACTTTAATACCGCATTAACACAAACGATGTATATGCATGAAAGGTATATAATGTGTTAATACCGCTTATGCCATTAAGCGTTGCATTATCTGCAAAACAAATTAGCACATTCATGTTAAATCTAAGCCGTTTATAATATCTTCCATTATAGATAACATGAGCTTCACAAAGAGTTTCCGCCAGCATGGATTTTTTTACTTTTGCTGGTTGTGACTCGTATATTTTCACTAAGATATAATTCGGCTTCCCTTTTAATCATCGGTTAAAGATTTACTTTATTTAAACTCAGTCCTCAAGGGCCCCAAGGCAAATGTGACTAATGTTGATTATATCAGGTAGAATTTTAAAATTATGATGATTACAAAACTTCGGGGTCAACAATGATATAGTCCTCTAATAGATCAATAAGAAGCTCCTTTGGTAACAAAATTCAATCACAATTCAAAATTTCATTTGGCATTTTATTTAGAGAACCCTTTTTCATAGCGCAAGTCCAGTTTGTCATGGTTGTTTATAGTGATTTGCAGTAGTGGAACCTCGTCCTCTGGCGATTGGAATAATGAAAAGTTGATGGTAGGAACTAAGAAATTTAGTTTATCGGAGCGCTAACTAATGTAAAGACGATATAAAGCAGAGAGAACTAGTAGAGGTAAGATAAACTTCTATGACTGTCATCTCACTTTACCGTACAATATTCCCATAATTTTGTAACATTTTCTAGATGGTAAGAACGAGTCCAGTCCATTTCCCTTCCATTTCCAAACATATTTATTACTTTTAATATTAATATGTATATTTTATTGGCATTATTTGGAGATCACCTTTGAGGATAATGTTTCCGAAAATATGTTCCATATATGTCTCATACTATTCACATCAAAGCGCTTTACCAAAATGGCGTCGTTTTCTTTGCTCTGTGATCATGCCGTATATGATAAATACGGCATGATGTATTTATTAATGTACTAATGAATACAAACATTTTTATTAAATGTTATCAAAAATAAGCTCAATAAGCATATTGTGGTCTGCTCTTGTATAATTGTGACTGGTAACTGAACTGTTCATACTGTAAAGGTACATAGTAGCTAACTGGTACTGGCGCCTAAATAGATCAGATGCCAATCCCAAATACTATAGAATTCCTTGCTGAGACAAATCACAGACAACGTTTGCCTGAGAAACAAGATGTTAAGCAGTTTCAGTATAGTTGGTAATGGGCAGCATGCTGTTGTAACCTTAATATAAAAATTGATTTACGAAGTGATACTTCTTCCAAAGAACTTTTTATAACATTAAGGTAGTAAACAATCCGGTACAACGACATATTACCGTCAAGTGGAGTACTGGACTGTATTATGTCGTTGCCATCAACCCCAAGTATAAATGAATCGTATCTTTAGATGTAGATCTTGCAGGTTGATTGCAGATGGATTGCTACCCTGAAGACCTTTTGATGAAGGATGCGAAGAAAGCGATGACATATGTAATAGAAAATATAAATATATAATTTGGTTAATAATTTAAAAACAACATTAATATATATAAAATTAAAAATTCAAAACAATGCTGATGGCTTTTGGGTAATATATAAATAAATATGTATATAATATATAAAATATCATAAGCACGCTCACTGTAACAAACCTAATCATAAGTTAGCATAAGTTGTCTTGTAAGTGAAATTTTGTAATTTCTTAAGACAATAAAGATTCTTTAAACCGAAGGATGTACGGTGTGTAAGTGAAACAGACAATCACGCCTCTTCTAAACAGTAATGAAAACTTGCTATGTTTAGGACGACTACCTTGTCTAACTACAGGAGTCTTTCCACCTACATGAGTTCTGACAACTATTGAACATGCATAAAGCGCTTCAGTGAATTTGTCGTCGCATTATCGCATGACCCCACCGCCCGCTCGTGTAACGGGCAATTGCAATGATTTGCTAATTGCAATAGTGTTGCACTAGTGACTAGACTCTATATTCGTAGCTCATAGCTTTTCTCACACTAATGAACCAAAGTTCGAATTCCAAGCGTTATTATTTGCATTTCTGTGAAGAAATACATCGTAAAGCCCGTCTAAGAGATTTAATAAAAAGTACCTTTGCATTTTTTTCTTATATGTGAAGTCTACTTATTCACTCTCATACTTTACTATAGGTTTAGTTTAGCCCGTGTCCAGCATTGAGACAGTACAACATCACCATATGATCAAAATGATGATGATGGACTAGACTACATTATTACTCAAGAGAACCCTAGGGCTACTATGGTATGTGATGGTATCATTGGCAGATTTTTTTCGACTTATTCTACAATTCTCAAATTCGATTAAATTGCCGCAGTCTTACTGCCGTCAACATAGGAATCTTTTTAAACTCATATTACAGAAAACTATGAAGATTGAGCGAATACCGTAAATGGAATTAGAGTAGGTAATAGCATATCTCAAATCCATTATAAGTACCTCCTTCGTGAAGTTTTAATGCCTTTGACAGCGTCCAAAAAACAAAGTTTGCAAAAAATGCAAACGCTTTAAAATCTGTTCCTCAAGAGTCTGTGTCAGAAGTGCCTTAAAAGCGTCGCTTTTTTGGCTCGAGACCTCAATTTCATATAGCAAAAACGGTATATACGTTATGTTATGTAGTCTGACAAATAATTTGCTATACAGCAAAACAGTGCGACAAAATCTACGAGTAGGTACGTACTCGAGGGACGTGAATAATTTTTTGAAATATATAACAAATATTAAATTTCTGATCGACTATAACTTTTCTTTTTCTAGGGGGTTGATATTCATCTACATACATAGTATGATAACAATTACGAAAAAAGGAAATTACGAATGGCTTCTAAAACTAACCATTAGCCTAGTTTGTATGAAGTTCTGGTGGTGCAGCAGAAGTTTTTCACTTCGCAGGATCTCATATCCATCCATCCGTCCTTTTGAAGTAGATATTGCTGCAGTATTGTATTGCATTGTATATTTTTATCTTCTTAAGAGAGCAAACGAGCATGCTGTCCTCCTGATAGTAATTGATCACTGCTGACTATGGGCACTAGTAATCATCCGCACTTTCGATTGAATCGTGCCTGAGGTTGATCACAAATACGTTGCTACCCATGAAAACTAGGTTATTAGCTTCATGTGTTCGTATGTATAGTCGGCAACCATTCCTCTCCAAACCGAAACACAATTATTGCTTCTAAGAGGATTATGAGAGGGGCGTTGGTACCTCCCGGTTCGAACTACATAAGTTGTATCGTATCACCTACGGAATTGGCGCCACTTAATCCTGTGCAATTTGAATCTAACAATTTCCTATAATTCTTTAATGTTCTCTCTTTTGAATAAAATTGAGTATTTTTATGTAATTTAGGAGTGGGATATTGCTGTATTATTATAAGATTTTCTTTAGAATTATGTTCCACCTTTTACACAATTTAGACGGATTGAATCGGCAATATTCCGCATGCACGTTCAAACAGAATAACAATTCGTTGATTTCCAATGCAAACTGCGTGGCAAATCCCCAATGGCAAGCGCGACATCAGGGATTTTAATCGTTTTCCAGCTGCGTACTAAGTGCGAAGTCTTGGTGCTTTGTCTGTATTAGTGTGTATGCTTTTCGAACTTCACACGACACAGTGTTATTATGTGTACGTTGAGAATTGAGACTTGTGTGACGCTCCGCGGATGCGCTACGACCACGTGACGTGAACCGTTTATAAATACTGCACGGATTCTTAATGTAATTCGAGTAAGTATGTGTAAATTGACCTTTTTATTACGTAATCAGAATGAGTTAGTATAATTACGTCACTGAATAAGTATATTCCATATAATAAGTAGAAGACATAACAGGCTAAATGAATAAAGTCTTGCATAAAAAGGGTTCCTATTGCCAACAGATGGCGCTGAAAGCTAAAAGTTGGAATTCGATAGTGATGTACAGTCAATTTTTAGTTTGATACCATTATTTAGTTATCTGTTTATTTTTTAAAATATTTGAAGCCATTGTAATACACACTATGACAGATTATCGAAACTTAGCAGTACCTAGTTCAATTTAGTGATGCAACACCACTTTTACAAATACGAATACAAATACAAAACAAGATCAATGAATACCAACCAATTATAAGTACACTAAATAAGTATATTCTTTATAATACGTATAGAAGTCATAATAGGCTAAATGTATAAGTCTTGCATAAGAAGGGTTTCTAATTCTTATTGCCAACAGATGGCGCTAGTTTATAATAGGCGTAAGTTGGAATTAGATTAGCCGAAAACCCATTGTTGGGAAAACATGGCTTAGGCCATCTCAAGTCCCACTGAAGGCGAATGGACCCATATCGACGCGAATAATCGACGTACGAGCCCATCCCTCCCCTTCTAGCCCAGGTCTTCTTTCCCGGCTGAGCCCTTAGTTGGCTTGCCGTAAACGCTCGGTGAAGCTGTAAAGACCATTAGGGCCAACAGCATTTAAACATTCGTTAAAAAAATGTAAGTTGCAATTTGATGGTGCAATTTGATGGAATTAGATGGTGGTGTATACTATTTTTTTAGTTAGGAACATTATTTAGTAAACACCTATTTTATTTTTAATATTTGTTATCGTTATCGTTTACTCTAGGTGCTTACAGAACGGTTGAACTGTTAAAACTTAAAACTTATGTTTTAACGTCTTTAAGTGAATAACGAAAGCATGCTGGCAGATGGCGTCACCAGTCTCATTTTTGGCCTTAGTTTGATATGGGATTTGTATGAATATTTTTGCTACGTTTTTCAAATTGTATTGTCAAACTAATGTAATTATATGTTTCTAGGCTTTTAGCTTTATTTTCATCTATAAACTATAATAATTTACTTTGTAGGACTTTGGGAATATTGATGGATGTTTCCGTACAAATAGATGAAAAAGTATGATTTTAACATATTTTAAGAATAACTTTTTATTGTTAAATAGGTGTATAAAGAAAACCAGCTTGTTATATATAAAACTCCCTTCATTTTTAATTCTTTAGTATTTAGTGTTGTAGAAAAAAATATACAATCTCCCGTGATTTTTTAATGACTACCAAATACGGTTTAAAACATAGACCGTGTAATAGATAATTAAATTAAACAATCTATTTATTTTAGATATAAATCTAGATGTAAAATTCCTTTTAGATTTATTTTATATCTAGATGTAAAATTCGTTTGTTTCATTGTCGTTATATATCATTAATAGTAAAAAATCTAGGCTTCCGTACCCAAAGGGTGCCAATGGTACTCTACTACTAAGGCTTCGCTTTCTGTCCGTCTGTCTCGTAATATCTATGAATCACTACAGGTAAATACTTGATTTTTACAAAATATTACTATGAATGGCTGTAACGACAAAAAGTGAAGAAGAAAGGGGCTCCATATAATAAACTGGTATTTTTGCCGACCGACCTTATTCAGCTTACATGTCTTTTGAACCGTAAAAGGATTGAAAGTAGTAACCATAAAATATTCTTTTTACAATTTTCACAAAATGTGCAATACTACAGTAAAAAAAGTAAATAATAACGTCTCTTTTAAACATTATTTTCAAAATGTACTTTCAAACAACCCCATCTTATTGTTAATTAAGGATCTACGTGTTAACCTATATTCCAAATGATCACAACACCACCTTTTTTATTTAACATTTTGTGTGCGAGAGAAACACACTTTTAACTAATTTAATTATAATGTAGTTACTACGCTATCTTTGGTTACATTTATTTCGATGATTTCACAACAGCCCCTGTGGCCTAATGGATAAGGCATCGGCCTCCTAAGCCGGGGACTGTGGGTTCGAGTCCCACCAGGGGTAATAAAACACAAGTTGTCAGTTTTTGTTATTACAATTTTTAAATTGTAATATTCAATTATTAAAGTCAAACTATATTAATTTGTATATTTTTTTGTAGGTTTCATTTTTTTGTCTATAGTACTGTTTTACATCAGATACTAAGTAATTTTATAAATTGTAAAATAAAAAACAATTCTTTTGATTTTAAGATTTTTTCAGTTTACAAATAAATAATGTGGAAAAGATATAAAAAATAGAAACGATTACATAACGCAAAATTATCTAATATGAGTGAACTTTAAAGAAAATTTAATATTTTTTTGCTATTTTGATCTCGCTGGCGAAATATGTTTGTATTTTTTTTTTTGGGAGAGCGTCATCCATGAGAAGTCTATAGTACGCACTGCACCATCAAATCTTCAAATCTCTTCAAATTAAATACTTTTAAACTAAGTAAATACTTATATATGAAATAAAAACCTCCTCCTTTTTAACTGGTTTTAAGAAGAAGCGGTCAACAATCCACCTAAGTACGCATCTTCATGTATATTTGCGTACCTCTTCTCTGTTCATTTTTTTATCGTCTTAAGGTAGCAAACGAGCACGCAGTCGATGCAGTCCACCTGATGGTAAGAGGTCACTGCCGCCCATGGACATTAGTGATTATCCCCGAGCACGGATAAATCGTACTTAAAGTTGACCACAAATGCGTTGCTACCCTTGAGGACTAAGATGTTCGCCTCGCGTTTTAGTACAGCCGACAACACACTAAATTGCTGCACGGAGGATTATGAGGGTGGCGGTGGTACCTCCCCAAATCCCTGGCATAAAGTAAAAATAAAATTACACCGCAATAATCAGCATATAAGTACATTCATTATGATACAATCATATTTTAAGACATTCAACAGTAGGTAGGTACCTAGATCCCATCCCCACTACAAGACACAAAACCACAAACCATAGTAAATAAACAAAAATAAGCATATCTCGCAAAAACAAAACAGCGAATATATTATGTATTGTGTAGAAAATACATTGCCTAAGAGTAAAGTTTAATGGCCGGCGCGTACCAAGTGCAACACAGACTTGTGCGTAACGTGAGTGTGTGTGTCGTCTGCGACCTTGGCAAGGGTCGTCTGTACCCTGAAACTCACTGAATTACGGAGAGGCGCAAGACGAGGCGCAGGAGGAGGGGGAGCCTCCGACGAGGTCGATATTCAAATTGTTGACATCATAATGTTTGCTTGGTTCAGAGATGATACTGTATATAATTTTACTCAGATGAAGATGTCTGAACTAATATTAGCAAGCCTACGATTAATGATGAATATCAAGTAATCTACTAAATATGTTGAATATTAAAAAATGTGTAATAGAGATGTGGTTGCCGCTTCTGCTTTTACACAAGATGTAACTTTTTGGGTCCTCAGAAATATCAACGCATTTGTGAGCAGGTGAAGGCATGGATATATTATAATCTGGTACAGGTTACCTAAATTACCTAAGTTATACTGACTTTGACTTTCTCTTAAATGGCATTCATATTAAATGGAAAAG
This sequence comes from Polygonus leo, assembly GCA_018250455.1. Lineage (NCBI taxonomy): Eukaryota > Metazoa > Arthropoda > Insecta > Lepidoptera > Hesperiidae > Polygonus > Polygonus leo. Next base: position 10,631 of record DWNR01004226.1, read on the forward strand.
TGGTGGTGCTCTGTTCAGTTCGCGTCAAGATGATTCCGACATGCGCAATGTGGAAGATTTCCTCCCAAGGTATTTCAAGAGCGTTATCACATGGAGCCTTTTTAATAAGGGTACAAAATATCCCTCCTTCAAAGCTGACGATGCGTTGGCAATTTCTCGACCCGTGTATAAAAATGTAAATAATGTTGCATTAACATTTGGTACAATAATAGGTACATAAAGATTCTTTCTTATGACGAAGCTGAATGCGCTGAGCCATGAATTGGCAATACATTTTAGTCTAGAGTACCTTCAATACGCACTCCTATGAGAGTGCAGATTGTAGGTATTTTTCGGGTGACCCGTGTATTGAAATATAAGTAACTAGCTTTCCGCCCGCGGCTTCGCCCGCGTGGAATTCGGTTATATCGCTCGACATGATAAGTAGTAGCCTATTTC
>DWNR01004227.1:0-11068 GCA_018250455.1 Polygonus leo
GGAACGTGTTCTGTTATCAATCCTAAGTATCCCCAGCCAACTTTTTTTTGAATATAGTCCATGTACAGACTTTCGACCCTCTTTAGCTTTATTATATGTATAGATGATTTTAGAGGAACTATGTGGCCGTTCAGTGCCGTGCACATCTGTATATACACTTTACATCCGACATAAGTTTATCTACGTTCGATCGACACAAAATGTACGATGTATGCTAAGCTAAAACGTTAATGAAATTATTGAGATAGCTTAGAGTGAGCAAATATTAACTAGCATACATTGCAAGAAAACTTAATTTAATAAAATTTTTAACAAAGGTATTTACCTCATCCACATCATCCATGACGGAGTCGTAGGCCTTGTAGAAGGCCTCCAGCTTGCTGAGGGTGTCGTCCAGGTCCTGCTCCTTGGAGCGCGCGCGTTCGTCCAGCTTGGCCAGCTGCTTGCGGAGACCTTCCACCTGGACAACAGAGTTATGATATAAAATTATCTTAAAACTAGCTTCTATGGGCAGTTATTTATTTATCCCTCTATTTTTATAAATCTTAAGCTGCTAAATGTTTCACTTTAAAGTGCATATTGTCATTGTACTGGTAATCTATTTATCAAAAACAATCTACATCATAGTTTAAGATGGTGTCGCATCTAAAAATTAAATCAATATAAATCTTTAAGCTTGTGGGTTTTTCCCAGGATCACTAATTCAAGAAAGTTCTTTCTTGTTAAGCTGGCGATATACTGACGACTACTAAATTTGTCTATGTCCATATACGTCTACGAAAACGTTCGTAGACAATATCGACTTTTCCAAGTGATCCATCTATTTTATAGCACTTTTAAGTTTAAATGGATATTTATCCCAATGAAATCGTGGTCTTACCTGATCACTAGCCTTGCCGGAGTCCGAGTACCCGCTATCAGCGAGTCCCTCCGCGGCCCTCTCGGTGTCCGCGATGAGGTCCTCCGCGCCCTCCAGACGCTTGTAGAAGCGGCCCAGGTCCTCCAGCTGCGCGCGCACGGTCTTGATCTCGCGGCCCGGGGGCTTCATGCCCTCCAGCTCCTTCTCCAGGTCGGATAGGTCGTGAGATACTCCTTTGACTTTGTCCTGGTAATAAATAATATGCACGTGAATAGATGCATGCATTTTTAAGAAACTTTCTCCTTTTTCCTCGTTGGTTAAAATTATAAAGGTAACTTAAATAAAGTACACTTATTCCAATTAGAAACTTGGTTTACTTTTGTTAAACATTTTAACTTTATTGTAAGCAACGTAAGTACTGAATTAGATGTAATGTATGAAACATATTTTTTTAAGTGCCAATAAAGAGTTGTTCTCAATATGTGTAATATAATACTCCAGATAAATTTTAACTAGCTGCCCGAGCGGACTTCGTCCCGCATTCAAAACCGGAAAAAGAAACTAAAATGTTGAAATATTTGCTATTATTTTCATGAATATTTTTTGTCATACACACCTTCTTCTGACAATAAGGAACACATAATAAAAAGAATCATCCAATTTGGCGCAGTCGTTCCTAAGTTATGCGCGTACATACATTTTCAGAGGCGATTCATTTTTATTTATATAGATTAGTTATTAACAGGGCCCTAAACATTTATGTGCTCGGAACTCGGAATAGCGTAAGACAGTCCTGACTACATTTGTAGACGAACCTGGAACTGCGAGTAGGCAGCGGCAGCCCCCGCGAGGCGGTCGCGCGCCTCGTCGGTGTGCGCCTCGAGGTCGCGCAGGCGGTCGGCCAGCCCGCGCGCCGTGTCCTCCAGCACGGGCCGCGCGCGCTCCGCCGCCTCGGGCCCGCCGCACTCCATTGCTAAGGAGATTATGTCGTCCACCGCTGCGTTTACGCTCTGTTAAAAAGAAAAAAAGTTACTTCTACTATCTCCTAACACTATTAATGTTTGGAACTAATATTACATTAATTTTAATACTTAAACATTCTATTCTTATACTTAATTAATATGAGTAATTAATATGAGTGTTGAATATTATGGAGTTTCTTGCGCCGCTTCTTCTCCATAATAAAAACACCTTGCAAAACGGTGGTAATGTTAGGTCGGGTAAACACTGCTCCACACACCGCACTAAAAATAATATTGCAACACTGCCAAGGTCTCAAATTGTGTTGTAATTTGTAATTTAATATAATTTGTGCAATAAATAAATCACTTCATTATGTTAGTAACGGATACGCGGTTTTCTTCACCTTCATAGCTCAAAGCATGTTTCTTTTCCTTCCAACAACTACTAACGCAATCTGTACAGACTACTAATGGAAAAAAGTACAACTTAGCAGCGCATCTTGAGATTAATTTTACGCTATAGTTGTAAGCTGCTAGGAAAAATACGGGGCTTAAGAACGTCACATGACATGACTTGAGAGTGACGTAAACCTTCTTACGTGAACAATTTTCAAACAGTCCCAGAAAGGGATCTCTGCATAGCGAGGTAAGGAAGCATAGGTAAGGATATCCCTCCTATTTGAAAAACCGTTTATGACAAAGTGACTTCCGTGGAAGCTGCTAAGCGTGTTGGGGCGCCAAACATTTCAAATTTCTTTTGCTTGTGGTATCTTTCTCCCAGTAACAACTGCCATATATTATCAAATACTCGTAAAGGCAAAGGCACTAGGTATATAAATAACACTTTGAAAATCAGTGGTACGACTATTACGAGACTTACTTGTAGCGGTGCCCTAAGCGCATGCGCATGGTCAGCGAGCCTGGCCAGCAGATCCCTCGCGGCGGCGGGCGAGGCGCTGTCGAGCGCGGCGAGGCGCTCCTCGCACCTCGCGAGTGGTGCCTCGACAGCTCGCACACGTTCGGCGAACTCGCCCAGCTTGCGCGCTGTCGATTCCAGGTACTCCACTTGTTGGAGGACCTCTGGATTTGGAGATTTGTTTAGGTTAAAAGTTTGTTATGTATTTCTTTAGACGCGAATGGAAATTGATGGCGCAAATATGTATCATAATATTATATTGATATTGGATAAAAGATTTTATTGTAATTGCGTTTAAATTAACTTCAATAAAAAATAAATGCATGTATTTAGGATATATAATTTAATTAAGCTATAAATATTTTAAGGAAGTTCTTCCGTAACTATTGACAAAATTTATTAAAATTTAAATAACACATGACAAAATACCATCTTACAGATGAATGGTGCTATCCAAATGTCATTCGCAACAATTATTATATACGACTATTATGTAAGAATCACGCCAAAAAATGTAATATAATTCTAAGACATGTATAGCTAGTTTTAGCTTGTTCTAAATGTTATCCTGGGTTGCTACTAAAGTAACAGCTTTGTTCGACCATTTATTCTATAAAATTACAAACATTATTTTCTATAAACCAGTCACTAACCGTTGTTGATTCTGTCCCATCTGTCCTTCATGTTGTCCAGCTGTTTCCTGACCACCTCTTGGTCCACGTCGCACGACGAGATGAACGTCTCGCCCAAAGTCTTGTTGTTTTCGTATTCGCCAGATCTGTTGAGATAATGGTAATGTTAACGATGGAATGTAGATTTAAAAACTTTAGAAGTATGGGCCTAACCTATGAATTATATATTTAAAAATTAATTATACGAATTTATTATATGATAGAAGCATTCTCCCTGCTTCGTTCAGCCATGGAGATATTCCTCATAGATTTTACACGTCGTTGTGATAAGTTAAGTCTAGTAGTGGACAAAATAATGAAAGCAAGAGGGAAAACAACTACTCAACAAAAGTTTAACAGATTGTGTCAATTATATCGAGTAGTTGAAAATGTGGTACAATCATTACACATTATTTTCAGCAACGGATCACGTCATTTATTAGAAAATTGTGAACAATGATGAATTCAAAGGAGGAAGGGTTTTAAGGGAGGAAGGGATTTTGTTCACTAACATGCTAACTCATGAAAGTTCCTTACCGTTTCCAAACATCGTTCCTAATGAGCTGCAGATCCCTGAGCTGCCTCTCCACGTCCTTGCGCGTGCAGGCGGCGGGAGGTAGCCTCGCGAGGCGCTCCTCCGCGTCGCTGAGCCACGGCATGAACGACTCCTGCGCCTTGCTGTACTTGCGGCAGTGCTCCTGTGTTCACAAATATACGATTGATATATGAGACAAAAATAAATACTTTAAAAATAATTTAAACAGATAGGGCATTGGTAGGGAAAGGAATTAAGTTTATGCCGTTTTTGCATCAAAAGAAAATTATTTTCTGTAGATAGGTACTTTCGCAGTCTCATGAAAAATTTCACTACGACGTTTTTTGTCTCGTGTCCCCAAATATCGCTTGATAAAATAAAAACAATATAAAGGTAAATATTTCGATTAAAATATTGGAAAGGTAGACTTGTCGTAAAATACTTAAATAAATATTAAACGTAAGATATTGCAGAAAATTATATGAGAATATATTTATTATATTTAATAGTATTCACACCATCAATACAAGTGACCTTAGTGTAAATAAATTATGAGTCTATCATACGTAAGAGCTTGACACTTTAATTGTAACTTATATTTTAGTTATAGCTCAGCGATCTACTTACCATAGCGGCCTGCAGTCTGTTGTGTCGGTCGACGGTTTCTCTCTTCAACTTCTCCCATTGAGTCTGGATTCTATCGAGGTCCTTCCTTAAGCCTTGGTGAGCTGGTTTCTTTTCCATTTCGCGTCCTGGGTGACGTGGAAAGTTTTAATTTTTAGATATAAGAATAATCGATATATATAAAAGTAATGTATGTTCTCATAAGTTCACTATATCTACTGCAAATTATCGTTCAAGCACATAACTTTTAAAAATAAAATGCAGTGCAAATAAACTGGTCTATTATTTTTAATTATTCACTACATATTCTATATCCCTTTTGCTTCTGATTATTATTATTTTCTATATCACTCTCCAAATTTTGTCCAAATTAAATTTTTTTGGTTACATTTCTCAACAATATTTTTTTAGATTAATTACCATTAAACAATATAATAACGTAATTCATGGTTATATATCTCTCTATCTCTCTCACTCACTCTCTGTATCCATCATCCTCTCTATCTCCTAAGGTGGGAGACTCCTAACAAAACCAACAAGATCTTCGACATACCCTTATCCAGCAGCATGATGATCTCGTGCTCCCGCTGCGTGAGGTCCCGGTACAGCGGCTCGTGCTTGGCCAGCTGCTGCTGCAGCTTGGTCTTGTCTGCCGACACCTGCAGCCGGCCTGGCAACGCCGTCAGCTCGGATTGCAGCCAGCCCAGCGTCCTGGACACGCTCTCTTCTAGGTTGCGGCCGTCCCTGGGGGATAATTTTGTGTTTATTAATAATAAAAAATATTTTATTAGTAGACTCGTACTGGTTTGGGGTGCATTAGATTTGTATTGGTTGTAGGAATATATCAGTTTTTTTTAGAAGTACAAATACGAACTAGGGTGAAAAAAACGGACTACTTGACTTTGGTTCATGCGATATACTCGTACTTTAATTGACCCGACATTTATTTGATACACTCGGATTGACTAATCAACATACATTGCATAAGCAACTGTTTTATAGAGGATAATGAGGGCGGCTGTTTCTCATAATCCATCTTTTATGAATTTTACTCAATGTAGGGGATTCGGATGATCTAGCTTCCTCGGCATGGCGTTATAGTCCTTCCCTGACAAACTGTAACGATTTAAACATAGCAACTCCAAGGTGTTAATTCACTTGGGCGCCATTTCGATTTTTACTTTTCGATGATCCAGCTTTCTCTGCAGCTCGTTGTGACCAACTTTTGAGGTGTTCACTAATCAACCTTTGGATGATCCAGTTTCTTCTACAGTGCGTTGTAGTAGCTCCTCTAAGAACTTGTTACTACGATGTTAACTAAGTTGAGGACAATCTCAATCTGTACCTTGGGGCGACCCAGCTAAATTCTCCCTTCTGACAATTTTCCAGGTGTTTGTCAAGTTTCTTCTTACTTCGTCATACATTCCCTACAAAAATATTCCACCACCTGGCAACTCCCAGGTCAACTCACTTGAGCGCAGCCTCGACTTCAGCCTTGCGGTGGTCCAGCTTCCGCTGCAGCGCGTCGTACTGGCGCGCGGCGGCCGCCAGCTTGCCCTGGATGTCCTGCCGCGCGCCCGCGTCGCCCAGCACCGAGCCCAGCGCCGCGCCCGCTGCCTCCAGGTCCGCGAGTAAGGGTCGCTGGCCTTCCAGCTGTCGTTCTAGGTTCTGTGACAATGAGATTAATATCATGTAAACGTTACACGCTGTGGTATGTAGTATGCATTTTATCTATAATATTTTACGTTATACAGAGTCAGAGTTAGAGTAGTATACGGCCTAGCAGTCTGGTGATCAATGTCAAGAATATGGTAGCCGTCTCAATTTAAACAAAAGACTTACTTAAGAGATAAAACCGTATTGGTTTTATATATCTTTTTAAATAGTTCGTATTTTTACACTCAGCATTCTAAGTATGAATAACATGATCCAATTTATAGAACAGCGGATTATTCTAAACTTAGCACGTGGCGACGTGCGACATTTTTTAAAGACATGACGACATCTTCTCGAACTTGCTAGTACATATTATCATAACAGCCACATCAACACGACGCGTTGAGCAAAACAGACCGTCATGAACACCACTTAAGACGTTGAACACAACAAGTGACCCAAAAAGACTAAACTAATTTGATCGGTATGATAGCCTTTTTCAATAATTGACCCAAAAAGACTTAAAGTAGTTTTATTGACATGATTGTGTACATTACCTCGACCTCCCGCAGCTGGTCAGCGGGCTCCCGCTGCGTGGAGACGTCGTCCAGCTTGTCGGCGATGGTCTGCAGCGCGGTGCGCAGGCGCAGCAGGCTGGCGTCGAACTCGCGCGACGTGTCTGCTGCCGCGCCCAGGGATTCCGCGCGCTGTTCTAGTCTGGGGGGAGATTAATTTTGTCAGATCGGGGTTCATAGAAGAGGGGGGGGGGGAAGCGCATATGGGAAAATTTGGTTTCTTTTTTCACGTCAAGAAATCCAGAAACAGGTACCCCTCACTATAAAGAACGGAAGAACGAAGAACGAAGGATTATGGATCGGACTTCAACCGACTTACAACCTGACGATGTTCTACCAAGCCACCTGGTGAAAAAAATCACATCCGCGTCTCCGCCGGTGGCAGTCCGAGGCAAATTGGGTTGAAGTAACTTAATAATTACAATAAAATTATTGTCGAGAAATTAATTAGAAAATCATGTCACAGTAGTCAATTTTTTTAAATTGTGAATTAGGCATTTTGAAATAAATTTTATAGTATTTTTTTAAGTACATCTGATCAATAAAAAGTGTAAGACGAGAAGCGTATTGTAAGCAATATATCGTGTACACGATAATACATATTTTATTAACAGTAAAATTTCTTAGATAAATCATTATTGAATGTAATCTAGCAATTTTTTGTTGTTATGGTATAAGAATATTTATGTTATAAAAAAATAAGTAATAAAACAATTTTTAATATAAAAAACTGAAGCAAATCTTACTTGTTAAGCAAATCGTTCCATCTGTCCTGTAGATCTTGAACCTTCTGCGCAAGCTTCTGCGCGTCGGGTTCGTTGGGGTGCAGTCGCTGCAGGATGCCGCCGGCCACCTGCTCCAGGTGGGCGAGCTGCGGCTGCTGGCTGCGGAACTCTTCGCGCAGGACCTGCACCTGGGAACGAATACCAGAATCAGGGTCTGCGTGATAGGGTGTTAGCAGAGAACTTTAGACAATTAGGTAGGATTTCAACATAGACTTTCCGTAAGCCGTATGTTGCCACGAATGAAAGCTACCTGTATGCGTATACATTTTATTAGTAAGTGAATATTTTGGATATTTCTATGCTTTTGATCTTTCTATTTGCTGAGATATTAAATACAAAATAAATTATCCTAATGATTTATTTATTTCTAAACAACTTATATATAATTGCAAGTATACTTAGGCGTTAAAGAAATTAAATTGGTTATACGTTATGCATAACTTATAATTAAGCAAACATTGCTCAGAAATTTTGAAAATGTACGTACACTGAACAGTTTTTATGTAAATTATTAGAGAATTATTTTTCGATAAATTTTAACTTACTTGTTGCACTTGAGTCTGCACCATCCTGGAGTCGGAGGAGATGGGTCCGAGGGCGGCCATCATGCGGTCCTTGGCACCCAGCCATTGAGATAAATTGCTGTGAGTGTCGTGGAAGTCCTTCATCTCCTCCATTAGACGGACCCTATAGACAAAAAAAATATTGTTAAGAATATTTAAATATTTTTTTATAACGTGTCAAAATAAATATTTATGTTAACTTTGTTTCCTCGATGGATGTATAAAAGGAACGAACTGCTAGAGAAAATTTTACGGATCTTATTGTAGAGTAAATTACACGAAAGAGAACGGAATAGTACTTTACAGGAGAGAAAACGGAAAGATGCTTAAAACAAATTTTGTTTTCTTTTTCTTTTTACTTTAAACTTGTCAAAGCTATTTGTACAAAATTAAATCTGCGAATAAAGCCATTCTCTTCCAATTATTAACATTTTGAAAATACTTTTTCTTTTTCAACAATAAAATGTACGAAATGAAAAGCGAATATTTTAAGGTACTGTACTCACTTGTCCTTGAAAGCGTCGTGTAGAGCCTTCCATCTGGACGCCACGTCCTCCATCTCATCGTGCAGTCTGTCCGCGCCTTGTACGCTTTGTTTGCGCTTCAGTAACTCGCGAACCTAGACAAACATACAGATCAATGTTCACTTTAATATATACGTTTACAAATTAGTATGTATCATAGTGATAATCTCAATATGACATAAATGTTTCTTCCTGTTAGAATCAATTAGGAAATTCAATATGCTCACTAACAAGGCAAAAAAATAAATATAACGCAGAAGTATTAAGATACATTTTAATTTAAAATCAAAATCAATATTTTAGTCAACGTTCTTGACGCTCAACGGCCAAGAAGCTGTCATAGTTTCCAAGGTATTTGAATTAAATAAAAACAGACATGGTATTCAAAAATAAACCTTACCTGTGTCTTAGTAGAGTCGAGAATGCTCTGCTTCTCATACATCTCTTCGAGCACGGCGCGAGCTTGTTTGATGGTCTTGTCCGCTTCCTCCTTTGTATTCGGAATCGATTCCTTAGGCAGTTGCCTTTGCACCTGATGGAATATTCATTTGGATAATCATCAAGCGTAACTTATGAGGTTACATATGTTTATGTCTTAGAAGTAACGGATGAAAGCGTGTATTTTAAATATTCGAAAAGGAAAGTGATCACTATAATGAATATTTCAAACTATTTTCATTTATAGATCTTAAATAGATCTAAGTGCACTTTTCTAGGTTGTAGATTCTTTGTTGTAGTTTGTGGAAACTTAGTTTAAAAGAACAGAAATTAGTATGTATGGTATACCATGGATACTCTTCAAATAAAAGTACATTACTTTTATGAGTGAAATAGTTATTCATTCCCTCGCTAATCCAATCTCATCATAGTGTAGAAACCATTAAACATAACCAACAACCAATAGTTATTGTTGATTATAGACAGTTCAGTCACTCATCTAGTCACTAAACCGACTCATCTAACTTCATCTAATTCATCAAAGTATCGAGCATGCTCAGCAGCATGTACCTATTAATGATGAAGAGTTCACTCATTCACTCACTCATTTCTTGTCTCATTTCTCACTCATTTCTCACCTTATCCAGGAAGGAGTTGAGCGCCCGCAGGCTGTCCAGGTGCTTCCGGAGCTCTTCCCGGAGCGCGTCCAGCTCGGCGCCGCGGTCGGCCAGGCGCGTGCCCAGCAGCCCGTAGCGGTTGTTGATGTCCGACAGTTGCTGCTGCACCGCTGATAGTTCTGGAATAGAAGATGTAGCTGTAATTCTGCTATACTGACCGATATGTCTAACATTATACTATCATAAATTTCCTCCTTTAGAGAGGCTTTTTACTCAGGTTCACACATTTTGCCTCAGCTAATCTCGAATGTTTTGATATGATTCAAGAAGTGCGAAAGTGCGAAGTGAAAGCTAAGAGATAAACGAGAGAATTTTCTGGTTTTACAGGCGTGTACAAGTGATGGTGACTAAGTAACAACAACGTTTTTGTAAGAAATTGATGAGGAAAATTTTTAATTTGTAAGTCGTTATTAAATATATATTTTATATAAGGTACATAAAATCACGGTATACTACGCTACAATTGTGTGAAAAGTCAAAAATCTTTAACATAATATTTCCTTCTACAGAAATATAAAATAGAAAAAAATAACACAATTATATTAACGCTGTCTAATTAAATTAATTCGAACGTTCGAGAAAATAAAACATTTCATATTTTTTTATCATATGTATACATTTATGTGAATCAATCCATACCATCAAGATGGAAGCCATCTTGGCTGGAGCGTCGCGACGAGAAGCCACTGGACGCTGAATGTGCTGACGCTGGACTGGCTAAACCTAGCTTGCCTGGTGATGGAGACCTGGTCTCTAGGGTGCGACCTGGGAAAATAACATTTTATTACGATCTGTTCGATTAATTTTAAAATAATTAAGTTAATTTTAAAGTTATAGAAATGTTATAGTGTCTATGTCCAATAAGTAATAAAATATTTAGGAGTATATAAGCTTCGTTTAGTGAATTTAAGAAAAGAAATACTAATTTAAACAATATTATTTTTATTTTTAAAATCCTTTATTAAATACAAATAGACATTTGAAACTAAATTAAAAAAAGTATACGTTTTTTTTTACTTTTTTTTTAATTTAGTTTCAAATGTCTATTTGTTATGAAGTGATAAACATTTGATAGACATAAACCAATGAGCAATAATGAGCATGTGTATGTTCGTACATTTGTGCGTGTATTTTTGTTTTTGCACTTATGTTTATGTACGTTTTTACGTACCCGAACGTGCACGCATTTTACGTGTGTAAACGTATAATAATGTACGTGCTTGTATTTAATTTTTGTAGGTGTATGGGTGTGTTTATGTACGCTCATATGTGTATGTACACTG
>DWNR01004228.1:0-11068 GCA_018250455.1 Polygonus leo
CGCCCGCCGCGCCGCTCGCCCCCGCCCCGCCGCGCCCCACGCCCGCGCCCGCGTCACGGAACCTCATCGACACATTATCCATTTAACATAACGTAATATTTTTAGAGCGTTTATTGAAGTCGCATCGGAGGGTAGCGCCGATCGTCGGATTTGCCAACCGCTAGCGACATTGAGTAACTTGGTGCTGTCGGCATTGCAGATGCCGCCGCGTGCGCGTTGGCAAAGCCGGCGATGAGCGATCGCGTCGAGGGGGAGGAGCGAGGGAGCGAGTTGCTAAGGTACCTGAGGGAGGCCGAGCGGGGCGCGGGCGGGGGCGAGCGGCTGCAGTGCCCGCTGTGCGGCGCGGCGCTGGGCTCGCTGGCGCAGGCGCGCGCGCACCTGGAGGCGCACTACCCGCGGGACAGCCCGGTGTGCCCGGTCGCCTCGTGCGCCAGGTTCTTTGCGCATCCCAACTCGGTCCGAAACCACATGAGAATTAAGCACCGAAGGCAGTGGGAAAAGATGAAAACGTTAAAGTGGAGTTGCGGTTGGGCGAACTGAAAGGAGGGAGAGGAAGGAATGAGATCGGCGACTCGAGGAGGGCGAGAGCGACTCGCGCGTTCGGCTTTGGAAAGCTAAATTGCAAAAACGGCTGTGAAACGGAACTATAAGTGGGTCTTATAAGTTACAGTAAATCAGAGAATGATGATCTCCACGATGCATTTTTCATATTCCGCAGTAATATTCGTACGTAAACGTTGTATAAACGGTAGGATAAATCGACTGAAAATTATTTTTGTAGTAGTATAGACTGATATTATTTAAGAAAAACTAAGACTACGTTACGGCAACTTAGTGACGACATAAATACGACCGCCTAGAAGTAAACATATATTGATTTTTTAATTTTATTGTTATCTAACGCAAAAATACGATTGCCTAAAAACCAGTTTTTTTACAATGGTCATTAAATAAAAACAATATTGTTTTACGTTGTATGTAGCGTCACGAGAAGGACATATTTTTTGATCAGCCTAAATAAAATTATCTCTTTTTTCTCGCTGTGTCTAGACTACTAAAGCATAATATTTAAACGTTTGACTTTCTTAAAAAATGGCTACAACATATATCGTAACATTCCAATTTTGTCCAATTCCAATTATGGTCTTTGTTATAAAAATTTTACGTTACCTATTACCAAAATTCCGTGGTCGTCGTATAAATGAAAAATCGTCACCAATTGCTTTAATGTGGTTTTAGAATTAGTTTTATAAAGCGCATTATAACTTGTGATGATTGGTGCCATTGATAGATTACGAGAGCAACTAACACGACCATTCTTCTTCCGAATGTGTACGTAACTTCCATTGTTGCCGTAGCTCCCTAATTTCTTCTTATGTTCCTGGTTCGCACATTTCTCTTTCAACTTAGTGTCTAAGGCTGAGTATCCATCAGAGACGACAAGAATCTTCCAGCGGCTAGTTGGTGGGCGAGCAAAAGTCTACTAGTAGGATTACTTCGTTTTCTTACTGAAAATGTAGTAGAAAAGTAGTAACTTTCATCTCGCTCACCGCCTCGCCTTGTCTACGTGTCTGGTGGATACATAGCTTAACTATCGTAATTTTTCGCATAATCCTAGCGTACTCTTGTCAGCTCGACAATTGTAGTCTATTTAATTTATATTTATTGTATAATCTACGCGTGATAATCTTGTGGTAGGTAACGGCTTGGCCAGGACATTCTGGCAGCAGTGTAAAGGTTTATCTACATTAAATTAAGCTTATATGTACATTTGCTCCCTATCATATAAGTTTTTTACTTAACTAAATATTTCAATCATTTCAACTGTCTTCTTACATATTTACATTATTTTAATCCATGAAGGATTTTAATCCTCAATGTTTTATGACTTTAGCGACTTCCAAAAATTCTTTATTAAAATGTGAATAAAACTTTGATAGAGATAATTAAATGTAAAGCAATACCTAGCTTCGGAGGTGCCTAATATATATTTTACTACCTAAACACTACTGCTAACTGCCTTTTGTATGTGTGCGTACCTCTTCTATTTTCGAAATTTCGACCATAGATAAAATAAAGACAATACGAAATATAAAAAACTGGAATGCCTTGTATGCAATAGTTCACTTGGAATAGAATTTATTTTTTAAAAGTACGTTCAAGACGCCATGTAGGCAAGGTGCACAATCTAAAACATATCTAGTCAAGTAGGAAAACATACATTATTATATATAACTCGAGGGATTTATTTAAACTTTGTATATAAAACGCATGCTCCGTTCGCATATATTTTCATATAGTTGACAAGATAGTCTCCAAAAATAGAGATACTTTGATAGTATATTTTTTTAGAATTCCATAAATACATATATTAATAGTAACGCAGACTGAACAAGATATTTCTTTCTTAAGACTAGTTTTATAGAAGACATACAATTTACTTTATTGCTATTCTATATATATTATTACTTTTACCCGAAGTAACGTAAATAAGCTCAAAACAATAAAATAATATTCTAAATAGTACATACATATGTTTTGATTGTTATTTCTTATGGATTGTAGTAAGGTAGAATTTATATACAATTTAATTTTGTGATCCATAATTAACAAAACAAAACTGCCAATAATGTCCAGTCTGCCAAAGCACAATAAACATAGTATAGTACTTACATACATATATAACGACATGAGTGGTTGTACGTTCCGATTCGAGCGACATATATATGGTAGCCTTCGCGTAAAGACTGTTAGTGTATAACGGAACACAACCACCGGTGTTGCCATACGATGCCTTTAAAATATATGCGATAGGAAGGAAATGTTGCATAGATCTCCAAGACGAATAAAATATTGGTAATCTTTAGATGTAGATGAAATTGTTCCTGACGCCTGTGAGGCAATGTCGTATATCTTTTAGTAATAATTAATATTTAAGCGTACAGCATTGTAAATTAGTCATCTCAATAACCAAATGTTCAATGTGAGTAAACGATTCTAGTTGCGATTGTATTAGTGATACGATATATACGTAATAATTTAATTTTTACCCGAAAAAATGTCTGCTTATATAAACATATAAACAATAAAACTACGAAGTAGAAATACTATGTATTTTATTACCTATTCTGTATGCTAATAACATATCTATATGTAGAACATACGTGTTAACATATTAATACACCTGTCTGAATTCCTATATCTTGACTGAAATATTTGAGGTAAGAAAAGATTTAACAGAGCAAGAACAATGTATGAGAGCAAGAACAGCCTAAATACTTATATATGGCGCATTGAATATAATATATAAAAAAATCCATATTTATCATAAGTCATGTTTAAAAATTTGCTTTTTCTATAATTGATTCTCCCTGTGTAGATCGAGAAATTAAGGGTAGGTCAAGTCCGCATAAAGGAAACATCTTTCCAATGGAGATAACAAATTCAGTCTTGTAAACTACTTAGGCCGTTCTTGCTTCCTAAATTTCAAATAAATATTTAACCAAATGGCAACCCTAACGAACTTTGTTGTTGAAGGCGGGTGTCGGCGGACGCAGGACCTGCTGCGCGTGCGCGCCACGGACCCGCGGCCCTGCCCCAAGTGCGGCAAGATCTACCGCTCCGCGCACACGCTCAGGACGCACCTCGAGGACAAGCACACCGTCTGCCCCGGATACCGGTAAGACCTGGAGAAAATGCTATGCTAATATTATGTAAAGTGGCGAAATAAAAATAAATTAAAATTCAATTCATTCCCTTAATAATTACTTATGTACGGATGATACTTGGGTATTTAACTATACGATAAATAAACGAGCATTTTTTATTTTATGTCACAATATATATTTAATAATTTAAAATCTAGGTAAATAAATGAATATTTTACCTCTTTACAAGAAAAGATTATTCTTCAAATCACAAAGAAATATAAAACAAACTCTCTTATGACTCAATTGCTTATTGCTTAAGCCGTTCTCACTCGCATATCTTCATACATTTTTTATTATAAATACATATTATAATAATAGGGCACTGGATGTAAGCTCCGATAAATATTACGCCCAATGCTGATTATTGTAGCCCTCCCCATTGGACAGATCCGATCAGATCATCATCGTCATCATCTTGTTTCTATACAGATTACTGACAGTGCTGATTATTATAGCTTTTATTAGATCTCATCATCATATTTGTATACAGATGCGTGCTGTGCGGCACGGTGGCCAAGTCGCGCAACTCGCTGCACTCGCACATGTCGCGGCAGCACCGCGGCATCTCCACCAAGGACCTGCCCGTGCTGCAGATGCCCACCCGCTTCGACCCCGAGCTCGCCAGCCAGTGAGTTGTCTTTTATATTGTTGTATTTCATTATTTTCGTTCGTTAAGGTAATTGACTGTAGGTTCAATTGAAGCTATAGTCCTATAGTAGTATCTATAGACATGATAGTAAGTGGTCATTGTGGCACAAAGACATGTGTAATCAACCCTAGATACTGATCACTTAAGTCACCATGAGGTGGACCACGAAAGCGTTGATATTTTTGAGAATTAAAGTATTTGCATTGTATGTAAGTATAAAGGCAAATACGCTTTTCCTTGGGAGGTAATTTTTTTTCAACTGAATCACAATAAGTAATTGAAAGCTTTGAATTTTTAAAGCTTAAGCTGAATTCTTTTAACTTCTAATTCCAATAACAATTTCCTTGATGTAAGATTCAAGGAAAGCTTTGAACCTTAAACATCCGCATAATATGTGATGCCACTCTACCCTTCCAGATTACTAGCAAAAGCGGGCGTAAAAGTGTCCCCTGAGCAACTCCGGGCGCGCGCGTCGCCGACAGGCCCGCGCCGCTCCGACATCAAGCTGGACGCCAAGTCCGCCGCGTCCGAGAGCAGCTCCATCTGCGGCGACAACGACAACGACGAGCTCAGCCAGCCGCGCTACCACGACTCCGGGCCCGGCTCGCCGCCGCGTGAGTGTCTTAACGGATACTATAGTGAGCACACCACATTTTGTTTCTCCTCGCTTCTCCTTCGCATGCACTTCCGATGATCGGCTCGCGATACGGGCACCCCGTGAGTTCTTATATCAGATGTCTCTATGACATGGTTACGTTTTTAGGTCTAGTTCATCGTGCATGTCTAAGCAATTTTTATGTCCTCATCGTTAGTCGTTCATTTCACGTTTTCTGCTGATCATCGTCTCATATACCATTAATAGCTAAAAACCCTTTTGAAATGTATCGGGATTCCCTAACCTATCGTTCCGTTGCAGATATAAACAGCCTGGCGAACACGACGATTACGAAGGTGCCGGCGGTGCGCGCGGTGTCGGCGAAGGCCCTGGAGCTGCCATCGAAGCACGAGGAGTACCCGCCGGGCTTCGGCGGCGGCTCCGCGATACTCGACACCTACCTACAGTACATCGGTGAGAATGTCTTCGGTGAGTCCACCACCCATTAGGGCGCTTGGTCCACCTTTTCTTTTATTTCGCAACTTTAATCAAAATTTCGCAGCCCTACTCAAATGGTTAGAAACGATTACGCATTTATAATATTCGTTTTTGTTTATTTTTTTTGGTTTTGTGTATTTTTTTAATTTATTTTAACTACTCATATTTTGAAGAAGTTATTTAATTTATTTATTACTTTCCAGGCATGAACGCAGCCAAACTCGCACAAATAAACGCTATGCACATGGACAGAAAAACTTACGACGAACCGTCACCACAAATGGGCTCCCTGCCGCCGCCGCCCGCCAACATCGCGCACCAGCGCTTCCTCAAACAGATGCAGAGACAGTACACGGAATCTATGGGGAAGCCCGACATCATGCGCGACTCCGACGAACCTCTCGACCTCGGCAAGGAGAGACAAAGGAACGACAGTATCGGCGAAACGGAGCCAGACAAGGACAATATGGACAAGGACATGAGCAAAGATTACTACAACAAGTCCTACGATGATGACCGGAATAGAGTCAACAGTTCCGAGCAGGAACACGACAACAGCGGACAGGACGAGGGCGACTACTCGGAGGACGAACACAACAAGATGGCGTCCTCATGAAATGATGCGATCGTCGACGTTATCGAATAGAACGTTCGTGCGGAACACCGATAGAACAATGTTTTGTTGATGGTTTTACAAAGGTGCTTGAGTGTTATGTTACGTCATTAGCCGATTCTTTGACGGATTAATTGTTGACCCGTGGAATGTCGTTGGTGCCATTAGCCGATGTAATGTTAATTTAAATTTAAGATAGGGCGGGTCGAGCCCGCTCGATCGCGGCCGGCTTCGGCGATACGCGATCGGGTCCCGAGCCTCTGGACGGAGGACGAATGTCAGTCAGGTTCTCTTTTGAGTTGGGTCGTAGTCTAGTACCGAGCCTCCCAGAGTCCCCTCGCACCCGACGTGACCCGGAGCCACGTTCACTAGAGTGACCCGTACAAGTTAGTGCAGACCGTCTACTCGCCACTTGTGAGATTGTTTAGTAGATATTAACTAGTGAGTAGTGACTTTGTATCGTGTATGTAAGGTCCCTGTCACGTAGTAGGGCCTCTTACATTGTAATTCCATCCAACTACCTCAACATTCGGGCCAATGCGGCGTCGTTATAAATTTAAAAAAAAATATCCACACAAATTGTGAAATTCCATCCATCTACCTCACTTCAATAGATTTTATTTAATATTTTATACAATTTATAGATATAATAACTGTTGTTTTATGCATTTTGCAGATTGCATTTATATATATACTATATAGAGTATATCGTAGGTAAATATTATGCAAGTCATTAGGTGGTTGTTAGTGCTGCCCGTAGGTACTTTTTTTACCATTTTTTTATAGAATACGCACTCACTAGAGAAACATTAGACTGTGTCACGACCGTAGCGACTACAACTTTACCTAAATATCGAGGAGCACACTATATTTAGTAAAATGTCTTGTATACGAACAAATATAACAGAGCTTAAACGTACTTATAGTATTTAATATTATTACGATGTGCGTATTGAGAATCGCCGAACAAATTAAATAAGTATCGATTACCGTACATTCGTACGTGATACTGTCTTAAATACAACATCTACTTACTGCCTTGAGACTGAATATTAATTTCAGAAGTATAAATTTTTGAAATGCTCGTGCGATTCGTGAATATTAATTAATAAATAAAGAAAAGTTCAAATAGTCGTTTAACAGTATCGTAAAACGCATTGTATATAAACTGTGGTGATATGTAAAGTACATGATATTGATAATAATAACAAATAGGAACAAAAAGCAATAATAAAGTATACCTTGATGTTGCCTTCGAGTTGTATATAGGAGGGTAGTTTGTTGAAGGCTTGTCGGTTCGTGGTCGGATAGCCGTACAATACTAGAAGCAAGAAGGTTTATTTTGTAGTAATGATGTGGGTTCGTTACTTAATAACAATTACTGTGATTACAATCTCATATTAGCCTCGATAATTATACATATTTTTTAGAGTACAATGTTATAGTTATTTAGTATATGGTAAGTATACCTTTAAGCGAGTCACAAAAGATATTTACTACCCGAACGTTAGATTTCACGTTATTTAAGAAATTAGTACAATAGGTGAAACATTATAATCTTTTATATGAGACATTTGGGAGATTATTGAATTTATCGAGTGGCCACACTAGACGCATGTGTCAAAAGTGACAGTTGTCGCGCCAGTGTTGCTACATGCGACGGATTCACGTACTACGCGTAGATTAAGTGCTACGGGTTGAATGAATATGATTTTTGTTTAGTGTGTTAGAGAGCGAAGACGAGTTAAGTTAGTTTGGTTTGTGTATACATTAACTTTGTTGACAGTTAACAGTGTTGCCATAGTGAGTAATTATTTTTTGACTGTACATAAGTTTTGATTGTTTAGAGAGGTGTGCTTAATCATCTTTATGTTATAGAAGATTGACTTCTTTATTTAGATTATACGTTGAGACGCAAAATGCATATTTTAAATAGATATATATTGCACATACACACAAATACATGATACAATAGACAGTTACCAAAATGTGATTAAAATGTATATTTTTCAATACACACTTTTGCATGCCATAAATCAAATATAGCGCGGTCGGGCGGAAGAATCGTCGAAGGAAATCGTCAAAAAACTAAAAAAATGAGGCTATTTTAGGAACGATATATTAACCGTCGCATTTAATTCAAACATGTATTTTACATGTTCATTGTTTCATTTCGTCAAAATTTTACAAGATCCTTCGACGTTACTTATTGCCGGCCACAGTTGTTGATTATACTAATATTTTAAATACCAGTGAAGAAATTATAATAGTTAGGACTATAAGTCAATCATTATGCTCTTGATATTGTGTAAAAAGTACTTTTAGTTACCTCGTGAACTTTGAAAGTTCGATATTAGCGTTTCTTCTTTATTTTAGTCACAAGACTATACCTCATTAGCCTTTCAAGTAAGACTCCTCCTATTTGCTCACTCGTGGGGTATTTCTTTAACAATTTTATATAGCATTACGAAATAGAAATGTTATATTTAGAAAAGCACAGTTTTATTCCTATAAAAAGTAAATTAAGTATACAAAAGTGTTATTGCATATTCCTTACAAAAGAAATATTTCCATGAGCCCACGAGTGAACAAAGGATTCTTAAATACTTTTGTTAAGGAGCACAAATATATTAAACTAAGTTTTATCGACGTGTAACTTGTATGCAAGTAGTCGTTAGTTGACAAGTTTGTTTGATTTATTGAATACCACCGGTTCTGTAACCGTGCGGCGAGTATTTTACAATGGAGTACAGAGACTATGCTTCCACTGCAAGATTGTTCTAAATTACACGCAATATATTTGATTCTTAAGCCATTGTTTTTATTATTATACTCTGTTATTGTATAGGTGGCGCTACTGTATACGACCGCCGATGGTGTTGCCTCACAAGAATATTTTTTGTACCAACTATGGTATTTAATAAATGATAGACTATTTAAAAGACGTTTTTGTTGATTCTGATCATCCACGCCTTCGCTAATGTACATTAGTGTACTAGCTGTATGCTGCTTCACTACATTATAAACGAGAATAATAAAAATAATTGTTTTAAACTTGTGGTTTCATTTTAATACCAATCTAGTTATTAGAATTAGCCATTACCAACGTGAAGCGTGCGGATATAACAATTATCTGTGCATTTTTACAAAAACATTCATTAAATACTTGTCGTTTTATTTCAAAATATATTTTTTATTACTTATATTCATATTTGGAACAAGCCACTTTTGCGACTATTATGTTACTCAATAAATAAACAAGGCTGGTTTTCATCAAACATTAACATCGAAAACAAATTATTTATTAAATTAATTTAATGGAATTATACATCAATAAATATTTTTAAATATATTAATTAACCATCACATGCTCTTAACTACATCGTTTCCTATAGCTAGATAAATAAAATACACAATATGTTATATGTATCACATGAATACAATAATTAATCTTATCCCAAAAAGTTTATGATTCTGCAACATTTACGAATAACACGAGAGATCGTAATTACTAAAGCTGTTTATTTAAAAACATCGCTGAGTAAGCTATTTCAATAGAATTTGTACAAAAACTTCTAAAGCTATGTGTGAATTTTACATAAATTATTTCTTTTTTTCAGCAGGAACACTGCTCTAATCCTTTTTTTCTTTCTTCTTTGTAAGAAAGTAGTGAACGCCAACTAAAGCATTCACTCTGAAACAATAAAATTTATATTCTAATAATGATATTGTTGAAATTCTACACTTTAGTAAACTGTGTTATTAAACAATATATTGAAGATATCCAAAATATATCCTTAAATAATATTCAATAATTATAAGTCAGACATAATATATTACATTATTTTTCAGAAAATAATGTTATTAAGATAGATTAAAGTGTGTTGTGTGATATGATTGCAACATAATGGAAGAAACATGTGGATGATTTTTCGGTGAGGTTCTCATTTCTAAAAGGTTTGCAGTGACAAGTTAAAATGCAAATCCTATGCATGTATGATTATAAACTTGCAATACAACTTTCAATTAGTACTAAAATATTGGGCATCTGCCAATTTATTTTTAAACTGCAACCAACAATATTGCAGTTTAAAAATACATGCTGAAAATTTGCAACAAAAGATGACAATGTCATTCTCTTAAATATGTACATGGTCTCAGGTCAAACTAAATTATAAATTGTTGTTTTGTTTTTGCTACCCAATATTTGACAAAAATCTTTACTAAGGAATAGAACCCAAAGCAATGATTTTTAGATTATTTTTCTGTTTGTCGGTTTGTCTGTGTGTTTGTTCGCGCTAATCTTAGAAACGGCTTATCCGATTCGAATGCGATTTTCACTGAGAACACACTTAACATTTAGTGTTTGTGTCATTTCAATCGGTTCATAAATAAAAAAAATTGTCTATTAAAAAAAACATGTTGTTTCTTCCTGTGTTAAAATTACCTGCGATGCCACAGGCCACTTCCTGCTCATAAGTAACATATCTCTATATGTATTAACAACTTTAAAGTTTGGTTTGATTAAAACTTTGTAATGAATTTAAAACCTGTGGACTACACATGACCTTAACCAAAGGCTGGAATCAGTTGACAATGCAAGAATTTAAAAAGTTTTAACTTTCAATAAGTAAATTAAATTTAAGATACTCACAGGAAGGCCAAATGCTATTTTTTGCTAGAGGCGAGTGCTATGCCGAGCCCAACTAAACCACCAATAGCCAGCACGGCGCCACTTGCCACTGCTATTCCAATCAGTCCTTCTTTCTCCATGCGTTTATTGATTTGTCTCTGCAATTATATTTAATTTTATAAGAAATTATACTAATAACATCATTTCATCATGCAATGCATACAAATAAAAAAGTTGTCGCTGTGCCTGAAAAACTTTTACAAAGAATGTCATTAACAAATTCATTATAAATAATACACACACACACACACACACACATCTTCACGCCAAATCTCTAACGGGGTAGGCAGAGAGTATTGAGTGCCAAATG
>DWNR01004229.1:0-11067 GCA_018250455.1 Polygonus leo
CTTATATTTCTACGGTAATAAGGATTCGAGAAAAAAATGTTTGAGACAATTTTAAACTTTATGCATATTCCCTATTGGATTGAGCCGATTAGGATGCCTCTTTTTGCTCCATAATGTTCATTATAATTTGGCAGCATGAGCGTGCTTGTAACAAACCATTTTAGCAAATTTAATAATATTTATTTAGTTTTGCGGGAAGGGGAGACACGTCTGCGGGCCGCGAGTCCCGGGAGCCCCGCGAGAAGCGGCGCGAGGGGCCCGCGTCTGTCGTGGCGCCGCGCCTGGCCTCCGTGGCCAACGTGGCCTCCGTGGCCAATGTGGCAACCGTGGCCAACGTGGCCGCGCCCGACGTAAGCGCTAAAGGCGACTATGACCCCTTCAGTTTACTCAGAAGCACGTTTAGGAAGGGCAAGGAGATAAGGTTAGTTTTGTGGTATATTATTATTTAAATCACCATACTGAGTATTACAAATTATTTTTTCCATCTTTGTAGATGAATAATTTATTTTTTAGGTAAGTTATGCATTTAAAATATCTACAATGAAGATAAACTCAAATAGCGATATCAAAAACATTCTTCTTTAGTTTCGTAATAATCCTGCTTGTTATTATGCAGGAAAGAAGAACGTACAGATCATCGACGTGAGAGAGACAGCTACAGACATCGTGATAGGCACGAGAGAGAACGAGACAACGCTCGCGATAAACATAGGTCTGAAAGAGACGAACGTAGGCACTCTGAACAACATGACGACCGTAGGAAATACGAGAGAGATGATAAAAGTAAACCGCCTGAACTAAAAGATTCTGGGCCTGTGGAATCCAAAAATAAGGAAGAGGATAGGAAGAAATCGGAGCAAAAAGAAATTGAGCTAAGAGATAAATTGACGGAAAATTTGGCTAAAGCCAAAGAACGTAAGGAGGATAGAAAATCGTCCGATAGGAAAGATGATAGAAGAAAGAACTCTCGAAGCAAGTCTCCTCAAACCAAAAATGATATTGGTGGTAGAAAGTCAGAGAATAAAGATTCACCGAATGCTTCAGTTGATATGAAAGAAGACGCGAAATCTGAAAAGACAGATGCTAGAAGAAAATCGTCGGAGAGAAAGCGATCTCGCAGCAAATCTCCGGACAAGAGAGAATATAGACGTGACTCCTTGGAGAGAAAAGATTCGGCGAGCAGAGTTGATAAGAGAGACGATAGGAGTAAGTCGTCCGAAAGGAGAAGCAGACGTTCATCGGATCGAAGAGATTATAGAAGGAAATCGTCGGAGAGAAGAGACTATGACAGGAAGAGATCCGAAAAGAGAGACGATAGAAGTCGATCTACAGAAAATAAAAGAGATGATAAGGAAGGAAGGAGAGATAAAGGAAAATCTGAAGAGAAGGAAAGAGATAAGGAACGCTCTCGGGAAATAGATCGTAGAGAGAAACGGGAGTCGCGCGAAAAAGAAAAGACAAGAGAGAAGAGTGGAGATGAAGATAGGCATAGGGATAAGTCGGACGGTGATAAGAAACAGGCATCGTCTTCTACCAAAGAGAGGTAATTTTAAAATCTTATTATGTTCGTAAATAACTTGTATTGGATATAAATAGCTATACGAAACATATAGCTCAGCTTAGACTGAAATAAATTTAGTACTATAAGTACTAGGAGTATGTGTTATTTATGTACATTTATCATAATTATATGTACATAGCATCCATGCAGTAATCTTTAGAATCTGTAGACGTTGTTTATATTTCCTAAAAAAATATACATTACAATTTTTTTTATTTTTCAATCAGTTTGTTTCAAACGTTGTCAATTTATTTCACCACAAAACTGTGGTGGTTCAGTTATTTAATATACAATGTATCATTTAAATCGAAATATAAAAAAAAATATATACAAAAAAATAAACATTACAAATTTACCTTCATAATCAGATGTTCAAAATTGAGGAGTTGTGACTTGAAACTTGTCATGTAGTTTCTGCTTAGTCTTCGCAACTCTACTTTCAAAGTGGCAAATGCAACAGAGTTACAGTTTTGACGGGCAGTACCCCTGCATCATCAGAAGAAACGGACGGATAAACTTTGGACCAAGAACTTTGAAAAAATAAGGACTTTGAAAAAATAATTATCAAAATCGGACTACTCTGTAAAAAGTTATGCGCGGTCATACATAAAAAATATATACTCGTATATATATGCGACGAATTGAGAACCTCTTTTTTTCTTTTTTCTGCAGTCAAAAAGTAATCTTATTCCTAAAGAAATCTTTCTCATCTTTGATTCAGGGGAGATCCTTGGTTTTGGGATATCAATATTCGTGTTAAATACATGAAATTGTAAAATTTTGAGGTTATAATGCTAATGAATAGAATATAACTTCTTTTACAGACCAAAGTCACCATCCAAAGGAGATAATACAAACGCGAACAATGATGAAAAGTTAACTGTGGACGAGGAAAAGAGAAAGGTAAACATTTTCCATCTCGTTACAAAATATAGTTTAAACATAATGTCAGGTCTTAAATTATCTCCCCAAGTTAGATCTGGTATTCGTTTTACTACTATGATTTCAACAAAATTTACAAACTCACTATTTTATAACATGTAAAGTAAACCATAGCGTCAGTATTGTGGAAATTTGTTTTTTAGAAATGTGAAATAATATTAGATCGACTTGCCAGGTGGTAGAACTCGTTTAGTTCGACCGGGGACACGTACCACCGCCACCCTCATAATCCTCCGTGAAGCAATTATTGTGTTTCGGTTTGGAGAGGCGTAGTTGCCGGCTATACTTACAAACGAGGCGAACATCTTAGTCAAGGGTAAGGTAAGGGTAACGCATTTGTGGTCAACCTTGGGTCAATCGTACTTGGGGATGACTACTAATGTCCATGTGTGATCAAACTTAGATATAACTCAATCGTACTTGAGGATGATTACTAATATTCATTGGCGGCAGTGGCCACTTACCATCAGGTGGACTGCATGCTCGTTTGCTACCTTTACCTTTACCTATATTTTTTTTATTTATTCCTAGATCAATTTAAGCCAGTTACTTACATAATTCTTACTTGATTATTATACACAGAATAGTTTATAACACAATTACAACTACAATAGATGCGTTTATGATCCGTGTGGTATTAAAAATGTTTGGTTTGTGCAGGAGGAGGAGCGCAACGAGGCGCGCAAGGAGTTGATGGAGATAGTGCGCCTCATCAAGTCCCGGCAGCGCGACCGCGAGAACAAGGCTGCAGGTTAGTTGACTTCACACAACTCTGTAGTAATAATAAGTTCTACACTACTCGCTTTACGCTTAGAAAAATATACGAACCTACAACTAGAATAGAGACGTAGATTTATCAGTCGGAACTATGGCAAGGAAAAAAATCTGCCAGACAGGTAAGTTGTCTAATTGGTATATTATTGACTCGAAGGGCCATGTATTCGCAGACCGTAAAGCCAGGGGCCCCGTCAGCTGTCGGTTAGTGTGTATAAACTTTGTCTCTCACACTTGTAACAAGTGAGACGTTTTGCCGCACTTATTTGAAATCTGTTTTCATGTCAGGAGGTTCCTACTAACCTTTCAAATCGTCTGGAAATTTACATATATTTTTTAAATTGTTTATTAAATATATCATAATAATTTTAGGATGTCTAAAGTATATTTTATTGGGTATATTCTTGCAAATCTAATAGGCTGCGCAGTAGCCAAATAACCACAAGATCTCTACGATACACATAATTTCAGGTGTACCAGTACTAGATATGTTTTTTTAATATTTATTGTCATGAGCTCTTGGTCTATATGATATACTACAATAAGAAGTCCAGTCTCGTAGTCATCTTAAATAATTCTTTTTAAACTTACGAAAGACAATTATACTATGTTTTATCAACGCTTCTTAAATCATTTTTGTTGAATTTTAGAATTAAATTATATTTAGAAGTTATTGAAAACAAGACGTTTCAGAACAATTTAGAACAGTATTAGATGCTCTAAAATATTTAAAATAATGTATAACATGTGACAATAACAACAATATAGAAAACAATAACATACTCCTAA
This sequence comes from Polygonus leo, assembly GCA_018250455.1. Lineage (NCBI taxonomy): Eukaryota > Metazoa > Arthropoda > Insecta > Lepidoptera > Hesperiidae > Polygonus > Polygonus leo. The sequence goes on from DWNR01004229.1 coordinate 4,067, forward strand.
TCCTCTTGATGATGTTGACAGAAGCCAAAAAGAAGCGAGCGGCGTCAAGCGACTCGTCGGGCTCCGACGGCGCCCGCTCCCGCCGCCGCCGCTCCTCCGAGCGCTCCCGGCGGAGCCCCAGTCCCAGGTAAAGTATCAAATATCGTCGTAAAGAGTGGTTTACCAGATGGTAGAACTCATGTAGTTCAACCGGGGAGGTACCACCGCCACCCTCATAATCCTCCGTGAAGCAATTTATTGTGTTTCGGTTTAGAGAAGCGTTGTTCCCGTTTATACTTACAAACGAGACGAACATCTTAGTCCTCAAGGGTAGTAACGCATTTGTGGTCGCCTCATGTTTAAGTATAACCAGCAATACGCCTCTCCAAACCAAAACACAATAAATTGCTACATTAAGTTGATTCGAGAATAATTTAGATTCACAATTCGATCCGTGGTCTTCAAACACTTTTTATTATTTAGACCATTTTTTTTAGTTTATTTTTATGATTTGACTTGAAAAAAACCTTAACCACCCTTAAAGTTTCACCCCTTTATCACCAACCTCCATATTTTTATAATTTTTATGGCAGAACAATGTTTGCTGGATCAACTAGTATGATACAAATCTCTTAAAGGCATAGCTGAATTAACTGCTAAGTGCTACTCTACTAGCACTATAGTATATGCACAATCTATGTGTTTTCTTTTTAACATTTGTGTATATAATTGCTATTTATTTGTTGTAATTATTGAAAATATATATAATTTTCAGGTGTGGTTAATGCCAATAACAGTACCGGGCGGAATCCAACATGTGTTGAAAACAGGACTGGTTGGGCGCTTCGCGGTCAGCGTGGTAGACCATCTTATTGTTATACATCATCAGGTAAATCTAACATATCTTACATATCACAGAAATTACATAAACATACATAATAGAGATAAAAGCCGGCGCGTATTTGTATACATTGAACTGGCTATATGCCATTTGGCACTCGACACTCTCTGCCTCCCTCGTTAGGGATTTGGCATGAAGATGTGGGTGAGCGTGTGTGTGAAATGACTATAAGTAATTAATAAAAACAGCAGAAACTAGTCCATTAAGATGTCAAATTTTGAGTTAAAGAAAGCAATGGATGCCATATTATTTTTTAGATGTCAAAGACAAGAAAACTTGTGATAATTTGTACTGGCATAAGGATTATAACTCCACAAATTTGAATTTAGTTTAACATAAACCCTCTCGTCCTCAGACCTCATAACATTGTATAAAGGGTATAAAGAAATTGATAAGAAAATTTACACACTTGAATAATGGAGTTTACAATCTTTCACAGTTCACACCTCATTATTTTGTCACAGTGTAAAGAACTAATATAAAATTCAATTTTTACTTTTCCAGTCCAGCCAAACATCGCAGGTGTTCGACATAATGGAGGAATCGAAGCCGGAGAACAATACAGTGATACACATACCCATTGTGCAGGGTAAATCCATGAAGCCTGCCACCGTGGATGGCCAGCTATGTCCTATGTGTATCCTTTTACATACTACATTGTTAGAAATGGTTTGACAAATCGATTATCGTAATTATATATGAAAGTTATGTGGTATAAAGTCAAAATCGATGTATCGATATATAATTTTAATCGAGTAAAATCGGTGTGAACATTGATATTAGATTGTGCCAGGGAAAATGTAATATTATTAATATAATTAGACACAGAAGTGTCTGGCTGATGTCTGCAAAAGCATAGTTTACTTGACTTACTGTATAAAATGGCAAAAGAAAAGAATCTCTCGCAATTGAGTAAAAGCACAAAAGACAAATGCATCCGACATCCAGATTTCATCTGCTTTCTTTTACTTAGTTTTATTTTGTAAAAGACGCAAGGCTGTTAACAGATAGTAGCCTACCTACTACCAAGTATGGCCTTCAATACCAACTTTTCAATACAACATTTTATAATAATATTCTGAACCAAATAGTACAGACTCGGGCAACTGGGTGGTATTCCAACCAGACTACATCATAGACGCGCGACTGGGCTGTCTATGGCAAGTGCGGCTTATACTCCCAGGCCTTGCACACTCTGTAAGTTGATACTTAGCCTATTTATGTATCTGTGTACATTTGAGTGTACTAGATTTGAGGTTCAGATTATGTTGTAAGTGCCAAGTTTGGTTAAGTTTCATCACTAAGAGTAAAGCAAGTGGCATAAACCAGAACTAAATGAGGTGCTACAATGCTACTTAAATAATATGTACAATCTCAAATATTAAAAGATTGTCGTCCATGACCATGATTAAAAAAAGAAATGGGCACAATATTGGGCTCACCGTTTTAGTGCTTTGAAGCACCCAGTTGCTGGTCCAATCGCTTCACTGTTTACATCACTTGTTATTTATGACATTCTGACCTAATACCAAGGAGACACTTAGACAATCATTAAGATATTACGACATTTCTCATTTTAGTTATACAATTACATAAAAACTATTATTACAGGTGCCAAAGGACGAAATATCAAAGATCGTAGCTGTGTTACTACGAAGAAAGGATGGCAAAGACACAATATACAGGATACTAAACCAGTTGGTATCAGATGCTGGGACATACCTCGTGGAACTGACTAAATGTTTTGACGAAATCAACTCAGTGTACCGGTAAGTGTAAAAAAAGTCTATCTATTCTGTTGTGAAGAAAAATACTCAGTCTTTTATTAGTCGGTGATTATGAGATATCTTATGATATGTCTTAAACAAGGAGATTCTCAAATCAATTGATTGAATGATTATATAATTTTAAAATAATAAAAAACACTATAAGCGAATCCGTCGGTGGTGCCCAACCAGCACCGGTCGGACTCTCCTCTGAGAGGACACGCGTTACCCCCCCCTTCCCAATTCACTCTGGGACAACGCGTCGAGCGGGAACCGGCCCATGTCGGCCCATCACGCCCATACATGGCGGTAAGCGTATCCGCCCCCTGCCGATCCCCGAGCCATTCACTCCGCTCCCCAGACCCGGGAGCACCAACCTATGTCTCAACCTCTAAGCGCACAATGCTGGAGGCCATCGGGCGTAGAGGGAGACCCACCCCAGAGTTGCATTTAGCCAGATCCCTCCCCCCTAGCCTGTCCGGTATGGGTAGCCCTATCCGGCATAATTTAGGGGATTGGGATACGCAAGCCCCGCCACGATGACAAGGTAGCAGCTTTTGGAGGGGTGAATATTCCTGTAATGTTCTCTGTCTTGGTGGCAGCAAATGGGCGGAGCTGGAGGTGGCGCGCAACACGGCGGGGCAGTGCGCGGCGGCGGCGCGCGGCGCGCTGGGCTTCCCCGTGCTGCTGGCGCAGCCCGACGTGTGCGCGCACGTGCTCACGCCGCACGCCGACACGCCGCACCTCGTGCAGGTACCGTGGCTCATCGAACGAAGGTAGCGAACGAGCGAGCCCACCTGATGGTAAGCGATTACTGCCGCCCATGGAAATAAGTGATGTGTCAGATATCAGTATCCGTATCTGCGGATATCCGAGGGAAAAGAAAGATCTGTGTCCGTATCACAATTAGAAGTACTATCTACAAAAAAAAAATATTTACAAATTTTAAATCCATATGAATTTTAATGATTGTATTGAATGAAAAATTACAAAAGAAACCTAAAAAAACTTGACATAGTATGTCGATTTTTTTTTCTTGCAAGATTAAGATGAATCGATAAACGTATAAATCATTAAAAATCGTGCGCCGCTACGTTTAATCTATAGAGTGCTATAAAAGTACATACACAGTACATAGAAAGATGAACAGATTACCCTCCTTTGCGTCGCGCATTTATTCGGTAATAAAACCACGTGTAAAACAAAATTATACATAGTATTAAATGTGAGGATATTGGAACCTTAAGCATGTTTCTATTATCGAATAGGTTTTTTGCGCTAACACTGCAATAATGTGCAGGTGGTGACGGCGTACCTGGCGTCGCTGAGCCGGCACTCGATGGTGGTGCAGCACGCGGCGGCGGAGCTGTGCGTGCGCGCGCTGGTGACGCGCGGCGCGGGCGGCCGCCTGCGCGCGCTGCTGCGGCGCGGCGCCGACGTGCGCGCGCGCTGCAAGTTCCGCCTCACGCCGCGCCAGCTCGCCGCGCGCCACCGCCACGCGGACCTCGCGGCCGTGCTGGAGCGGGCCGAGGCGGAGGCGGAGGCGAATGCGAGCGCTGGTACGTTATATCATCATCATCATCGTCGAAGGAATTCAAGCCGCAAGTGGGCTTTAGCCTGGTCAAGTATCCGGACCGATTTGTCTTTGGTTTTTTTCTACCAACTCTTGAGACCTATGTTTTTTTGGTTGTTTTCGACACCGTCAACCATCTCAGGTCTGCCCCGATTTCTCTGGCCTTCTGGTACGCCTTCAAGAAGACGTTTAGGTGTTCTCGGCTAGTCCATTCGCAAAACATGACCAGTCCATCGTAGGCGACATTTTTTTATAATCTTTACGATATTAGGCTCTTCATAAAGCTGGTAACCATTGTTCGTTTTCCAGGAAAGAACCGAAATTTCGTCTTAAATATGTATTTTACACTCGAAATACCTTTCTGGAATGTAACACGAGTACCTTTATTCACTTTATATAGCTGCCTTAATCTATTTCTTCTTTGAAAAGGTTTTAAGAAAATGAGCGGAACAAATATTTGCTATAGACCTGCAAAGAAGTGTTAACGCTGCTATAATTCTGTCTCACGCCGCGACAATTCGCTGCATATAATCTGCATGTGGAGTTAACTGTCATGCTCAAAAGGGTCCCTTCGTATCCATACAACAGTGGTGGTTTGAAAGTTTATTGTTGTACCCCAAAACTTCCTAAGTAGAAAATAAGTTGGGCAGAAACTTACATTAGATATTAAAAGAGTGACATCATAATAACATCTGCCACAATACTAGAAGAGACGGAGGCTGAAGTTGAGGTAAATGTGAACCCCGGTATAACTTCTGTAGGAACTAGGATTGACATACGCCGCATAGTAGTAGAGTTGTAAGGATAAATTACTGCTACTGCGACGTGATACCGATATGCTCGTACACTACAAGTTGGACTGATGCGTCACTATTTCTGTAATAGACTGCAGCCTTAATTGTTATATAATGTGCGATGAATGGTAGAATTAGGATCGGAAAGATATATTGTTTTGACGCCGCAACAAGTTCTGTCTTAAACTGATCTTAGGCGAATGCGAGGGACGGTGAGTCTTCCCTCTTAACACAATACTGGTATTATATGTTACTCCTTTCTGCAAAAACTTCAAATACTTCAAATTCCGGTAGAAAGTGGAAAGGTTAAATGTACGCTAATAAGACGTAAAATAAGTTAATCCTGTTGTAAATTCTGGCTCACGTTATGAAAGTTCTCCTTACGGCACCATAAAGACAAAAGCGTAATGTACTTGTCGTCTTAAAAAAAAGTTAAGATAATATTTTTGAAGCAAATGAGTGAGATAGACGTATGCCTAAAATACGCCAAAAATATATTAATAATGCTCCAACTTTCGACTCATGCCTCGAAAGCTCGCCGCGTAAAATCGGCACAAGTATGATGGCACAACCGTGTTGCTTGAACGAGCGGAAATTTAACACTGAGGCGAATATGATAAAACGTTAATATGTGATTTATTATTTGAAAGATTGTATGATGCTCGAGATCGTATGATACTTTGGTGCTGTTCCATCATGACACCTAGTTTCTTAGCTTAGCAGTTTAAAATGTGGTGGTCATCGTTAACCATCTCAATCCTCAGAAGTAGCAACGCATTTATGATCAGCTTTGAATATAACAAATGTATAATTTTGTCCGCGATTTTTCATAATTGTTATAGGGAGCAGTGACCTTATACTTTTAGGTTAGGTTAGCTGCAAGATTGTTTGTTATTCACTTAAAACTACTGTCATATTATATAATATTCAATTGTCATGTTATATAATATTATTCTTATTAAATAGCTTTCTACAGATAAATGGAATGTTGTTTACATTAAATTTCTTTATAAGCTACAATACATTTTTGTGTCAATAAAATGTTCGAGATATTATATAATGCGGTTGCGTTTAGCAATTTGTGTCTATCAAAATTGTTTTTAAAGTATAGGATTGAGGAAATTAGTTTTTTATATTATTTATTTAAGTTTTTTTTTTCAGAACAAATGGCGGAAGAAGCAAGAAAGACACTCGTAGTGGAGAGTTTAGCCAGTAATAAATGTTTTCAATATTATTTTAATTGTATATTCACAGATAGAGGATAAAATTAAATAAATAAATGTTTCAGAAACTCCAGAAATAAAAATAGAAAAGCCGAAGTTAAAGCTTCAGCAAGAATCAATGAAACAACCAAAACTAGAACCTACAGTAGAGGTAAAAAGATTTTTTATGTAACGTTATACTTCTCTTTGTATATTTAAGATGTTACTTATACATATTTTTCACTCAGACAGGTTTTTGTGTGTAGAGAGTACGTCTAAATAGGCATCTTCTAGACAAGCGACATTCTAAACCAAGCCTTATCGTTCAAATAATAGGTTTTGCCAGGTGGTAGAACTCATGTAGTTCGACCGGTGTGGTACCACCGCCACCCTCATAATCCTCCGTGAAGCAATTATTGTGTTTCGGTTCGGAAAGGCGTGGTTGCAGGCTACATTTATACTCCAGGCGAACATATTAGTCCTCAAGGGTAGCAACGCGTCGGTGATCAAATTTATGATGTCATCGTACTTGGGGATAATTGCTGATGTCCATGGGCGGCTGTGACCACTTACCATCATGTGGACTGCATGCTCGTTTGCTACCTTTATTAGATAAAAAAAACTAATGTTAGAAACTAGGCCAGAAGTAATTTAAAAAAGGAAACACATGAGTTTCTGCTGTTACAATCACTTTAATTTATGACAATAATTAACAAATTAACAATTTCGCATTATAAGGAAATCCTTGGACAATTCAAGTAACCTAGACCTAACTACAAAAGAACA
>DWNR01004230.1:0-11067 GCA_018250455.1 Polygonus leo
ATCAAAATTTTAAATTATTTTATACTTTTTAGTGCATTTTGAAGTCGGTTTTATTTTTTGTATAAAATTTTTTATTCTTAAGACGTAACTTTATTAAAGTTATTACTCAAGCTCGACCATATCACACATAATATAATTACAAAGATTAAATACCGACTAATATGTCGTCATTTATATATTTTTATTGTTGCTTTTATGTTTATATTATTATTACTTTGTTTTCTTTTAAACAAAATAGGTGCCATAAATTAAAAAACTCCTCAGGATTAACAATTATAAATAATTTATGCAATAAAAAAATCATATCATTTCATTTTATTTTAGCGAGGCTCCTATCCTTGTCTTAACAAAATGGTTGACAGACGGGCGGGCCACTAACTGTCTCCGCTAATTCTTAAATATTAGGGTAATGTACAGTACTCCATGCGAGGGGAGAGTTTCGGTTCTTACTAACAATACTACTAAATACTACACAACCGCTCCGGTAATCACTTAGTATGTATGAGCCCTAACTCAACATTAATCTTGACATCACAGTATGCAGTGTGCAATTCGATTCTTTTGAAAGATAGACCATTAAAGTATTAAATGTATTTTAAATGGTTTTGCAAGAATACTTGAAAACCACAGCTTAGTTGATTTGTATTCAAGCGATGTATTTTGTAACTTGAGGAAGGAAAAGTTTTGATTGATTTTATGTTTTTTTTTCTTTTTATTGTGTCTTTTAACTTATTATCTTTAAATCTCTTTCTTAACTTAGTCTTTTTAGTTATATTGAAATCTTATTAACCTAAAGTGAATTATTTAATAAATTAATTGTTTTTTTTGTTCTTTTTTCGGGTATCGTTTAGTCTTTCTGAAAACTTATTTTAGCTGAGAACTATGTCCAAAAATTCATCATAAATATTGTTCTTTAAAATATTTTTTTTTAATTTTTGAAATGTGTGTATAAAACACACACACATTTTCACGCCAAATCCCTTACGGGGTAGGCAGAGAGAATCGAGTCCCAAGCGGCACGGTCATTGTGTAAAAATGTTTACGGTTATCGAAAATGTTTGTAAAATATATATTTTGCTGCATGGTTTATTTGATTTAATTTTTTTAATGAATGTTGGGATATGTCACCCGGCATGGCGCGGCTTGCTTCATCATCGCGAACTCCAATTAACATTGTTCGGTTAATTAACACTTATCGAAGCTTACCTCACCTCCCTACAAAATTGTCGGTTTGTGTGTCATGTTTTTAAAATAAAACTATTTCATATATTTCACACGCTGTGTAGCTTTTTCATCATGTTTCAGTTTCAATATTTTAATTTTGTCGATTCGATTTTTGAAAAAACCTAAATGTTGTGGTTTAATTTAATTGATTTATTAACTACAAAAGAGGTGAAGATTTTCTAACTTTTAGATTTATTATCATTAAAGGCTCATTAAAGGTTTCTTACCAGTATGATCGTAGCCACGTCAAAACAATCTTTAATTATGATTCAAGGTACCTATGCAGCGGTATCATTATCCTTTTGAAATAAAATGCAATATAAATAAATCTTATTTTAATTAAAAAACGTAGATACCGCGTTTGATAACGTAGATTATCATCATTACTTAAACTTAATCTGACGGTTAATATGATATTCGCAGTAATGAATTCAAGTAGAATTTGGCGCAAAACAACTCGTGACAACTTTGAAAGTATTTTCAAGGCCGATTCGTTTGTTGTATTTTTTGTATTAAGGCAATGTGAAGTGTCATAAAAGGTTTTACAAGCAGTGTCCACTGAGCCAAGAAAATAATCGATTGTATTTATGCAAAATGCGTAACTGTATTGCACAAAATAGTTCTTAATGTAGCGGACGTAGAAAATTCACTATGCGGTTTATTATAAAAATTACTTCAATACAATAGTTAATGAAACTATTGTAAAATACAAATAATCGTTGGATCTTTTTTACAAGACTAAAAATAAAGTAAGCCACTTTAAATTTCATAATTCATCCCAACTCATTATTATGTCGCAGCTGGGCACGGGTCTCCTCTGAGAATATGAAGGATTTAATGTATGTTCCACTACGCTGATCAAGTTCGAATGATACCTACACTTCACACAACTGTATTTTTTTTCAATTTTTCGGACCTGTTTTGCGATGTTCTATAGAAAACCAAAAAAATAAAAAAACGGTGTATGTGATCTGCGTTCACTCGCTTGTCACTGTTTAAAAAGAAAACAATTTATGCAATTTTAGTACAGGTTCTAATTTTGGAAAAGTAGTCTAATGTCATTCCCATTTATTTGAAACTTTCTACAAGAGAATATTGCCGTTTTATTTACAATACATACTGAATACTGAGTAGAGAGTCTAGAATACAGGATCTTTTCCGTCAGATATACTCAAGATATAATACTCGCCCATTTTAAACTATGTCAACTTATCTTTATCACATTTATCTTTTAAGTTATCAAAAAACATTCAATTCAACCGCATTCTTCATTTTTGTTCAGTTTTGTTTCACACGGGGTTTGTTCTCAAAATCTGTGTGATAAGATAACCAACAGGTTCCGAAGAAAGCAGATAAAATATTTCAAATTCTTGCGTTATTTTGCTACTTCATTACATTAGGTCATAGTCCATAGGCAATAGGCTTTCGACAATTTTGACGTTTTTTTTTAATCTGCGACGTCTAGGTTTCCTGCATAAGTGTTACACTGAATCAATTTCTAACAAGCACAAGCTTAGCTTTGTAGTCAAGTAGTTCGTTCGTTTCTTTTTCTTATCACATAAAAGTCTCCGTATTTATACATTCCTTGGAATTTTGCACATATGTAACTTGGTCTAACTTGAGAGGCTTATTTAGGACCCGACAGATGCTGTTGTCAAGTTTTTTTTTAAAGACAGCATGATGATGTATTATCTATATATAGATAACCAAGATATAAATTGAAAGCACGTATTCTTATTCCAATACAAATGTTCATATTTTATTACTGTCAACTTACCTTGTTCGAGGTTATAGGTATGTCGCCAACATCCCCGAAGGAAAAGCGGCTTTGCTGGGAGTAATAATTATCCACTGTCACGAAAACTGTTGCGGTTTTTGTTCTCGGACATGTTTAGGTCACGACATTCGTTTTCGATGTAATCTGTCAAAGACGTGACCGCAGACTATCTAAGAATTGTTATTGTTAAATAATTTTGGTCGTGGTTTTACGCGGGAAAAATATTTAAAAATTATTTTATAATTTGGCTCTATAAATATTAGTTGATAAAGAAGTTTAGAAGATTAGCTTTTATTAGACAATTGATTTTTTTGTAAAAAATTAAACGTGGTAGCTTATTTTTTTTTACTTTATTCGTTTACGGATACTGCGTAAGTTATAACTATGTAAGAAGACAAGGTGATATTTTATTTAATGATATTTTATTTACGAACGATTGTGAATCAATTTTATTCATTATATTTAACAGACATGCTTTTTAACGGTGATCCGGTCGTTTTTAATAGGTATAGTTGTCTGTAGAATACTCGAATAATTATTACAAACGCTAGCCTATACCAAAAGTTTGCTTAAAACAGAACAGACCCAAACTAGCAAGTGCTGACGCGTAAGTTTACGGGAGAACCTAAATAAACTCTGGAATTTCGCGTAGATGTCTAAATTTACATAGTATACAGATAACCTAGTTGTTAAGATTCCGTAATCTGATGATGTGTTCGAGGTCCTCTAAAACATCTATATTACGTAATTTTTAAATTAAAATAAATCATCATTTGCCATGAAAACGTCATTGTGAAGAAAAACTTTAAAGATTTACACACCGACATAGTCTACCGATTCCCACTTGGCTACCCTGAGCAACTATGACGTAAATCATTCTCATTGTCAGAGGAAGCCCGTGTCCAGCAGTGGGACACAATGAGTTGTGATAATGATCTAATTTTAAAACTTGATTACCAACAAGATATTAGTAAAATAAGTTTTAGAAATTTCCCTTCTGTTGACATATTTAAATACAGTCGTTAAGATGTAAAGTAGGCACCGCCTAATCTTATCATAATCTTAATGATAAACGTGCAACCGTGTAACCTTAAGTATCTTCTTACATTTATTTTTGTATTTATGTTCATAATACTAATAAATTTTATAATAATATTGAATTTCGTTAAATATTGTATTTTTTCGATAACTTAAGATAAGATAAAATTTGCGATAAAGTTTTTGAGACATAGATTTTAATCGCGATAATTTTTGAATTATTAATCAGTTCTAATTAAAAGAACATGAAAGAAAACTAAAAGTTTCGGTACAATAATCAAGGTCCTTGATCAAATTAATATGAATAACAACAAAAATGAATAACAAATAAAAAAATATACTTAATAATAACTAAACTTACTACTAACCTCTATTACCACAGTACGTACGCGTACCATTGTTTTCCGATCGAAACACAAACTGCTAAAGAAAAAGGGCGAAAAGATTCAGCAGTAGTTAGTAGGAGATCCAGGAATCTCTTCTACGAACTCTAAAATATCAAGTACCAAAAACCTTCAACAAACTTCATGATACAATAGGGGTGACCGGTGGCCGATTGGCAGTTAGTAAAGTAAACAAACACGTCGACATTGATTGTGTAGTTATATGAGAAGACGCCAACGCACTTACATAAGTATATTAAAAATGACGTTATAATTTGATACGTTACCATGTTATTGACATAAATTGTGGTTGGTCTAGCTTTTGAGGAGTTATTTTGAATGGTTTAGACGTATGAGGAGCATAGAGTGTACTCGTACATGTTAATAAGTGGCCAGTTACCCGTCGCCGTCAATTAAAAATTAAAACACTGTCTTCAAAATCACAGATCAAATTCACAGATGGGCTTCATGAGGTAATCGTTACCAATAAAATAACTGCCAATAAACACAACCAATAAAAATGAAATTAACTGCCATTTAATAAAAAAAAAAGACACACGAAGAAGAGGTAAAGACATATCCAAAGGAGATTCATAGAGATGACGATCGCTTTTTTAATCTGCAAAAATAAACCAGACGACAACAATAGCTTACAATTCTGTATTAAAAAATTGTGATCCATTGGCCATGCGCAAACCGTTCGAAGCCATAACAGAAAAAAACAACATACACCGTACATACGTAGCTACAATTAAACCCAGCGAAGTGCATGTGCAAATGCGCATCGTGTTAGGTGTTTCTGCGTTCTTTGTTTGCCAATTAGTTCGTTGACACACACAAACTGACAGACCGGCTAATGATGAGCAACGCGACACGCATACTGATGGAGCGGAAACCATTAAAGTAGTCCTAAAAGAACGTATCATAAATAGAGATTTTAGTAAGCGGAGCGTAGATAAGCTTGTAATATGGAGACATTTTGAAATTAAACAAAGTTCAGCTAGGTGATAGGACTCGTTTAGTACCACCGTCACCCTCATAATCCTCCGTGAAACAATTTTTGTGTTTCGGTTTGGAGAGGCGTGGTTGCCGGCTATACTTATATACGAGGCAAACATCTTAGTGCTCGGGGGTAGCAACGCACCTTTGATGAAACTTAGGTATGATTTAATTATGCTTGGGGATGATTACTGATGTCCATGGGCGGCAGTGACCACTTACCATCAGGTGGACTACATTTGCTCCTTTCATACGATAAAAAAGCTTGTGCCAGTAGCTTTTTTAACTGTGCATACATATTCCTCCGTGTGCATATGCATATTCTTAATATATAAACATGTTACGAATATGCATATATGAATATTGATTATTGGGTGTACACATCAGACGTCTAAATGATAATGACGCCATATAATTATCCATAAGTGACTTAATGTTATGGATGATTATTGACTCAATAGTTGAAAAAGACTTAAAATGTACTTCAAACATTGCTGATTGAATAGTAAGGTTAAAAATAATTAAAAAAACGCTCAAATATATATGGTAATTATGTTATTTAAATTAATCCGTATTATGTTTAAAACCTCGAGGTTGTTTTGATAATTTTCTTATATCGGAGGCTCCATCGAATTTGTACCGATTAAAACATAACATTTTATATAAAATAACTGAAATATTGGCTGGTGTGTTGAAAATGATAGGTACCTTAAAAATCTTAAGTGTACTTAATAACTAATTCGTTTAAAATATAAACCCCGTTTTCAAACATTTTCATTGAGTGAACAATGATTTGATAATATGTGATATGTGATGATAATGTATGATAATTTATTCATTTCTTATGTGTGTACAATCAAAGACAACAAAGTTAGATGCACGTATTAGAAAAGCAAAAGCAAGTCCTTAAGTAATTATTAGAAAATAATAACTTTTTGTATAACCTTAAAGGATTTTTATCTTTAAGTATCGATCGGCTTTACCACGCTGAGAATTCTCCACAAAAGGTGAGCGAAATACACTAATCCGTTTGGTATTTTGAGTAGTTAATTATCATTCTCGCTCTGCTGCAGAGCCAATTAGCTTGTTCGAATTGTAGTTTGAATGTAAATTTTCATAAGAATTTAAATATCTTAACTATTGCATTTAAATTAAAACTAAAAAATATGGTTATGGCGCCATGATCGGATTGTTTTTGACACTTATATGTCAATGCAACTTATAGTCAGATTCATAATTAGATGACCAAAATGTAAACAAAGTGTGTTGACCTAGTAATAAAATAGGTTACTAATGGTAGATTCCTATTTTTGAGCATAAAAATTTAATGAGACTATATTTAAATAATAAATTAAGATGAATGTATATTTTGTAATACATGTTTTAACTTAATTTGTTTCATACGCTAATAATAATAAAATATAAGATTTATGGTAGAAATTTAAATTTGATAATGGTAACACAATCGGGGTTCGAAACATTTTTCATGTTACCTTTTTGACGTGTCGTACCTGTAAATTTACGAATTTTTGTACGAAAATGGAAATAATGTAAAAATAAAATGTTTAGCACACCTGTAATTATACTTTGACAATAACATTTGTTTGTTTACATTTTGGACACCTAATCATGAATCAGACTATAGTAGTAGAGTAACTTATAAAAAAATGCTATTGATTACAATGGAAATTTTTGGGACACTTCAATACCTACTTGTCATAGAATCAGTAGTAGAGTAACTTATAAAAAAATGCTATTGCATTGAACATTTGTACCACAAAATATTATTTGTAGGCGTAATGTAACACTATTTTACCCAAGTCGGTTCGTATCTAGAGTAGGTATATTTTGTGGTGTGAAGTAGCCAATAACAGCTTACAGAATCGTTGCTTGTTTGCACAACTGTCCAGCTCACAAGGCTCCTGCACGAACAATATTGTGTTACAAACAAACATATCATGTTTTGTTCCGATGGAGGCTGACGATATATTTATTAATACGCATTCGTTACAGTCTGTTTGCCACGCTTGTAGAAATTATGTACGCGAATCATCATTTATCTTTTACATTCTCGTAAGCAACTTTACTAATGCCTATCGTCTGTGTGTCTATGTATGAGTGGAATTTGCATGTGCATGTGCATGTGTATAAAAGCAATTTATACTAACATTATAGACGTAGGGTTGCTAACGTTATGCTAATGAATTGGTGCTTGTGAAGCAAACAGAGCTGCGAATGCAATGCTGTGTAGTATTATTATATTATACTAGCAGTGCCCGCGGCTCCGCCCGCTACCCTTCTTTTTAGGGTTCAATTTTTATAGCCTAAAACCTGTCCGAGGATCTTATCGACAGATTAGCCAAGTTAGCATCAAAATCCGTTAAGCCATTTATACCTGATGCGCGGTCAAATAAACAGACAAACAGAAAAAAAATCTAAAAAGTGTTAAAACGTGTTTTATTATCGATTCTAAGTATCCCCAGCCAACTATTTTTGGAATATCTTCCATGTACAGACTTTCGACCCTCTTTAGCTTTATTATTTATGTATAGATTATCTAATACTAGTGAGTCAGGATAGTTGCCTTTGCCTTTATCTAACAAGTAAAAAACTCAGATGTCAACGATTTTGACATCTATGAAGTTGTATGAATTTAAATATTAAAGTGATTAGAATTTATGACATTGATAAATATCTTATTATTTTTAATAAGTATTCTTTAAATAAATATGAGAAAAACATATATTTTGTTCTCATTTAAAGTTAAAAAGGATAACTTTGATCGTTAGATACGAAAATATATAAAACAAATGTAAAGCGAAGATAAAAAAGCCGAAAAAATATTCCGTTCGAAAACGCAAAGTCAAGATGGACGTTAGTTCCAAATGGCATACAAACGTCTACTTCGTGGTCGTTAAGTACCTCTACATCACAATCAACGGTCGACACAGTACGTCAGTGAGACGACGTGATACGTCTTAGCAATACTTCACTCAGCATTTTATTTGTGAGCCATCAGACGAGCCAGGCCGTTATTTCGCTTTGAAATAAGACATATTTCAGCAACCGCTATAAAAATAAGGATGATTAAGCTTGCATTTTGTGGATTTTGACTTTAGACAATGTGTCTTCTAAGGTCGCATTAAATTTGACGAGGTTATGATAAACATTCTAAGCAAAATCCTGAAAAACGTCTGAATTTGATACTTTTATGGATTTTATTACGAGGTTCTATTTGTACAGAAATTATAACCTTGTAACATTTAAGATCTAAATCTAATTACATTACATGTAAGTTTTATTTTTTCCTTAACAAGATACGCAATAGTTCAGTGTTAAAATACATTTCTTTTAAACTAATACAACTACCTTTCTTCAAACTTATAAATCTTTCCTTTGTAATAGGAAAGTCACGCTACATATTCCAATTTCCTCTAAAAATAAATTGTGGGGAAAGGTTGCCCTAACTGCCGTTTACTAACAATAAATACCACATTTTCGACGGAGTTAAGTCCTTGCGTCCATTTCGAGTTAAATCAGTGGGTTTCCGAGTTGGTCTGTTGAGTAATTTCCATATTTATGACCTACGAGTTGTGGGTAGAATAATGTTGAGATTACTTCTTATACCAGGAAATGTGCTCAAGTGGAACATTTATTCAGTGGCCTTACACCGCACTCCTTACACGCCATCCACTGAAGTAGAAAAGTTCACCATTCCACCTCGATTTGAGGCGATTTGAAGCAGGTATTGACGGCCACAGTCCACTGCTTTAATCAAGTGCGAATTGTTGCCTGTTCATACGATATTTGTTATAATCGTAAAACAGTTGTTTATTTACGAAAATTTAAAACGCACGTATCTTTAAAAATTAGACTACACCCACTGTGAGAAGTCCGAATTTCTATTACTGCGATAAGTAGAATTGCTATCACTAACCCGAAACTACGTTGGTTTTTAGCATAGCATTGAGCCAATAGAAAGATAACAAACCATCGTGTTTGATTGATTTCGATTAAACAAACAAACAATTTCGATCAAATCTTTAATTTAAGCAACAGCTACAATAGTTTAAAATTTGCTAGAATATACAGTAATGTTTAACTTAAACATATATTTTACCTATTCGTGTTTTTGTAGAAAATAGATAATTGTTGAGCTAAAAGGTATTACCAATCGAGAGCAGACTTGCCAACAGCAACGCAGTGTAACAGCCTGTCGTTTGTAAACGGAACAACCATTGCTTTGTGAGAGAAGTAGGTTGGACCATTATATTGGTACAATTGTCAGCTCAAAGGATTGTGATTCCTACGCGACTTCACAACCATATCTTCCCGTTTGGAAACGAACGTAAACTAAAAGATTTAATCTTGTTTTCAAAGGATTACGTAAAGATCTCAAAATAAGCGAGATTAATAGTGCGATACAGCAATCCACTTCTTATCATATTAGGAAATGTTGCAGAAACAACGAGCCGAATGGTCTGGAGGCTAATGCAGTCGTCGATATATTTACACAATGTTTATTATATTGTTGAGGCAGCGCGGTCGGACCGGTTTCGAGTTGGCTCGGTGTTTACGTGCACGTTTAAGTTTAAATTCTATAGACGAAAGCAAGGAGACAGGACGGTAACGACAAGTTGAGACTCCGAGAGCCGAACAATGAGTCACTGGTCAATATCTACTATAGATATATCGCGAATAGCGACGTAATGCATGACGCATTCGCCTGTGAATCAGGACTCGCTGAGAAACGGAGAATGTGACGCGCTTTTTTCTATTTGTAAATTGTTAGCGCGTTGTTCTCGTAATTTTCTTTTTACATCCACATATGTAGAACGTACTAAATCTGCGCTGGAAATGGTAAAACAGCTACAGAAACTGCAATCAGAGCTGTAATTGTCTCAACTTGTGTAAAACGAATATGAATTGAGGTTGTTGAATATTCCTCTTTCAGTTTCTTGTTCTCAATTTTTCTTCTTTGTTGATTGTTAATTGCATTTCCTTCTCTTTTTTGTAACACTTCTTTCGTTAAGTAAGTCTCACGCAAAATTTTGATAAATAAAATAGGAAGTAAATAGCAAAAGTCGTGCAATCAATTTAAGAGTTATTTTGGGGGTAAAAGAAACAGATAGGGTAATAACCCAAACATTACAATTTTAACATATTTAATCCCAGAGGCAACTAAAACCTCGTGAAGATCTTATTTCATTTCTTTAAGACGAAAGTAACGTAAACTATTTGGTTCAGCCGAGATTAAGTTATCGCCCCCATTTTAGTTATCTGGGAACCGTGAACTCGAAACAAATTGATTTGCATACCGCGGCTAACTACGACTTGATTACTTACTCGAATGTTGTGCAAATATTATATAAAGAACACGTTCACTTTCTACAATATTCATTCAATTTATTGAATACGTACTTCAAGAGGTTATTATTTTTGGAATATGTATGGTGACAATTGTTATACAATTAAATATTGGGGGCATGAGATTATAAATTGTGTAAATAACACTTTTTAACACGCTTATATTAGCTTCACTTGTATGTATGTTTGTTTGCTTGTTTGCTTGTTTGTAACTGATTCCTTTGGACTCGATTTTGACCAACTTTTAACCGACAGATTTAATTCAAACTTTGTACACTT
>DWNR01004231.1:0-11066 GCA_018250455.1 Polygonus leo
TTATCTCTATGTTTATGTTTTTATTTTATAACATCCATTTTTTCCCTAAATCTCGATTAATATTTAAATTGTAATCTCTTAAAATAGATCCTACAATAATAGAAAAAAATTACTGTATACAGCTCAAGAAAATAATTCTGAGCTTAGCTCCACCACTCACTAGAAAAGAGTTCATTCTGATCAAAAAAACAGATCATTCTGGTGGATCAAACAGGTTCTTGTGAAATTTCCGTAGCAGACTGACAAAAAATTGTAATAGAGCGAGCAGAATCGTGTGTGAAAGCTAGTATTTTTTAATTAGGTTGGTAAATTATGCCAAGTTTCGTTTATTATTGTACAAATAAAATGCTCGTATGAAATGCGATGCGAGATGAATTTGAAAGCCGATTTCGTTCATCTCTTTGTTGCGTTGTAGTAGTGAATACCTTTTAGCGTAATTCGTGGCTTGTTTGAAAATTCACTCACTCGTGGTTTTTATTGCTTTTAAAATTACGCTTTTTGAATGTAGAAAGCGAAATGAAATTGCTCCGAAGTTTTCTCTTATTGTATCGTTTACATAAACCTTTTTACTATGCTGAAATGTATAGTGCAAATGGTATGTAGTAAAAATGTTATAGTGAACATAAAAGTTATACTACCCACCTTTGACCTTTCACCACTATTAACAGTTTTGCTATGCATATGATTTTAGTTATTGAGTTATTATTTTTGCACATTTATTGAACCAAAATTTGACCAAGTTTAATTTTTTCGGCTGATTATTTCTTTGCATTATTTAGCATGGATATAACTGCAAGAACATTAGTTATGTCTTTATAAAGATCCAGACCCAGAATTACATTCAGTTTCACCGAGCTTTTTTTTACTTTAGTTATTATATTGTCATTTTTAGATTTTTTTATAATTTTAATCACTTTGTCATTTCTAGTTTTGCCTTAAAGGATAGAACCTATTATGTATGGACAGGCGGAATAAAAATAAATGAATAAGTGTTACGTAATAATGAAACATGGCAGTGAGGAAACAGACGTGAGGTGCCCTCATCAAGGGATTGTTTCACGGGAGGGACAGGCGTATTTAATGATTGGAACGTGCCTGACGCAGCACCGCAAAATTGTTTCAGTTGAGATCAATTTTGAGGTCGCTGTATTTATCATGCTTATACCTATGTCTGAAATATTACTTTACAAGGTCAGCTGATAAATTTATAATATCAGGATTGGTCAGCGACTTTATCAGCTGTGCAAAATCGCTACTATATTTGACATGGATTTATTGTGGATTAAAATTTATTTTATTATGTTTTATAACTCAAAGGCTATGAATATACTTAAAAATGATGTAGATCATATGAGGGACAGGCGTATTTAAAGATTGGAACGTGCCTATTACAGCACCGCAAAATTGTTTAGTTGAGATCAATTTTGGGGTCGCTGTATTTATCAAGCTTATATGTCTGTGGAATATTATTTTGCAAGGTCATCTGATAAATTATCACCTGATACATTATTATATCTGGATTGGTCAGCGACTTTGTCAGCGGTGCAAAATTGTTTCTTTATTTGAGATTGTTCATTAATAAATAAATAAATATTGCTATGCCGAAAAGGTCTTAAATATGTTGTAACGTAATTAACACAATCGTGCCATAAATAAATAAGTCATAAATCATTTCAAAACAAAGTTTTGCTTCGCCGTTAGTTTTGTGAGCTGAATTTATGTTTCGATATCTCACACGAGTGGTGACTATTTCAGTCCTTAGTAATAGCAATGGATTTGTGTTCAGGTTTGAATAGGACAAACAATAAATAACGATTATACAATATAGAAGATTAATGAATATATCAAAGGTCACTTA
Source organism: Polygonus leo (assembly GCA_018250455.1). Lineage (NCBI taxonomy): Eukaryota > Metazoa > Arthropoda > Insecta > Lepidoptera > Hesperiidae > Polygonus > Polygonus leo. Next base: position 1,859 of record DWNR01004231.1, read on the forward strand.
TCTAGCACTGTGAGCTAAGATCTAAACCCTTTTCTTTTAGGGCAAGACCCGTGCTCAGCAGAGAGACAAATTATGATTATTTACTCTTTAAACGCTATATTTATCATAGATGTCCAGAGATTGTTATGAATTGCTGCTAAACTACTCGACGTTCTGTTTGTCCAGGCTAATCTCCGTAACTGCTTAACGGATTCGAATGAAACTTTTTTTGGTGATAGATACTAAGCCTGGTCAACATTTAAAATACTTTTTACTGCGGGAAAATCGCACATTCCTACGGGAAATTCAGTAATATTTTATATGACAGAACAAAGTTCGACGGGTCAGTTAGTTCTGTAATATAATGGTTTATGTCTACCAGTTTCTTATATTGGGACACGAATTTATTTTAGACATTTTAGTATTTAAATTATTTTATCTTTATGGTGGTCATAGTTATACTTTATCTGTGAAAGTTATACTTTATGTGTGTTTTAATTATCTACGTACTTTTTATAGATCATATGATAAAGACCTGTGACAGTCGGATGGACGGGCGAATAACGAACAACGAATACGGAACCCTGAAAATTATCTATATTTTTGTAAATCATCTTTATTTGTAGATAAAATATGAAGGTTATTTTCAGTGTCCCGATACGTGAAAATAATGGAAAATAAGGTGAATAATTCAATTCCCAAGAATAAAGTGAAATAATTTGTATTTAAATATTACCATATTAAATTGCTGTTATTAACTTCAACTCACACACAGGAAAGGCGAAAATGGTGCTTAATTTCAGTACAAACGAATTCATTTTAAAAGCTATAAAATTGGGTCAAATCCATCAATGCATGGCACATTAAGTAAACGTAGCAAGTATTTATTATTTTCCGTTTTGTGCAATTCATTTTTAATGTTGCAATAAATATCCCAAAAAATAAATTGAAATAATTTTGAGAAAAATCTTTTAAAACATGGAATAAACTTATAAATGTGTGTTAAAAGTTTCTTAAAAGCGTAAGGATTTATTGAGGTGTATTTTATTTTATTTTTTTGATTCTGTTAAAGTGAGTTGGTTTTTTACATAACCCTTAATTAATACTTTTTAATCGTATCAAATATCTTTCTTCATGAGAATAAATTAGGCAAGGTACATATATTAATTTCGTATGATGGAAATAAGTTAAAGAATAGAGGTTCGTGCTCCGAACTAAATTGCAGCTATAAGGTTGGACATATTTTAAGTGGATGGAAGTAGATTTCTAGCTTCGTAATAGGTATTTGTATTTCGTCTTCAGTTGCATTAAATATACCTAACTAAGCATTTAACCTTGTACTATATTACTTACAATATGAACTATATTGTTCGAAATACAAAGTATCAAATAATGCAACAAAATATTGTTTATTCAAATTTATCACCAACCCATTACAAAACCGATCTTAGTACGATAATATAAAACAACAATAAAATACAATGTAACGAATATAAGGAATGAGACGCCATCTTCTTGAATATATTTACAAAAGCTCATAAATTTTATACCGTATAAGTAAAATGAATGAATATTGTATTATGACGTAAACATTATGAATCTCTTCTTACGTTTCTTGTTTCGTTTTTACCGAAATACATATTTTACGAGTTCTGATTCAATTTTGTGCATGAAATACGTCATATGGGATATGCCATCTTGTTAGCAATATTTAAAAAGTGTTATCATATAATAAGCAAAGATTTTTGGGGCTTCGTATCTAAAGAATGTTTTTATTCAATTTATTTTTGAACCGTTATAGGTAGGCACTTGACATTTTCTCAAAATGTGCATTAATTTATAGCTACAACGATTAGTAAAAGTAAAATGCATATTCGCGCAAAACCATTAAGTCGTCATTAAAGAAACTAAAAAGAACGATATATCTAACATTCCAATAGATTATAGCGTCATCGTACAAGTATATCGATAGATATGTTTAATTGCTTCAATTATATTGTTATTTCAATTGATAGGTATACTTGTCTATTTTTTCCTATCAATATAATTCATATAAAATGGTCCTGGTAGATAAGGATAGCCTATTAGAATAAAGTGTCTCTTAGAATAAAGTGACTAAATGGGGATTGATGTACTTTGGATATGTTTTTCTATGTCGTCTTTCAGACGTCTAGGTTTTGCGATGTTGAGTTTGATGAAAGGCATGCATAATTAATTTGTATTCTGGTTACAATTAGGCACATAGACCTCACTTCTAAAATCTTCTTCAAGTTCACGTACATTTTTACAAATACACAGATTTTATACCCTTTACCATTTCACTTTTTATGTCTTTTTAGCGTATTAAGATAGTAAACAAGCATTATAAAATCCATCCATCTGATAAAATAAATGGTCACTGCCGCCCATGAACATTTGTATTCAAATTAAACCCCAAGTACGATTCTATGGTACCTGAGGTTGAACACAGATGCGTTGCTATCCCTGAGGGATAAGATGTTCGCTTCGTGTTTACATTTAGTAGGCCACCATGCAATACAAGACGGAAACACAAAAATGGTTTCAAGGAGGCTTATAATTGTGGTAGGGGTAAGGGAGGTATCCATTATCGAAGTACACGACTTCTATTACCTGTAAATAACGTTTCTTTAATGTAATTTTGTGGTTATGGACTTTTATACATATATTACAACGTCATAGTCACATAAGAATTTCACTCTCGTAGGCGTCTATCAGAGTATCGAGTGTTGTTGCTTTGATCTCAACTTCTGCATAGTAATGATTTGAAATATGGGTTAAGGTACGAATAATGATGTATATGTAGCTCAATACGTGAAATAATCTCATATTTATCTACCGTAATAATTAAATGATAAACATAAGGAAAACAATTTGTAAATTATGCAATGTCTAAGACTATGTGATAAAAATATTTACGCAAATTTTGAAGTCTTTTAACACACAATTGTCTGTGCAATTTGCGGGGCGTAATTCAAGCGAAATGTAGATGTTCGGTTAAAATTTAAAGCCAAACATCTAAACGTAGTATCGTATCACAATGATTATAGGCTGAATCTATTCATACGATAACCGTATGAATAATTTTTAACTATTTATCCGGATACTGTGCGAATAGTTTGTAATTATTCGTCCAAACTTATGTCCGTTATGTACAAATGTCTCCATTAAAGACTACGTCGAAACTGTTCTTACCGCCATTACAAGATACCACTAACAAATGACCAGTTATGAGCAAATTATAAATATAGATGGGTCCAGCGCTCGTCGGCTGCTGCCGCGGCCGACTCGCTTACTTTTTTGCATTTTCTTTAACATTCCAACCTAATCTAACCAATCCTGTAATCCCCCCCGCTGGAGCTGCCACGTTGTCGTGGTGGGGGGGGGGGGGCTTGCATATCCCAATGATCCCCTAGGCTATGCCAGGCAGGGCCAGACAAAGAGCGGCTCTTTATTAAAACAAATGTCAGTATTTATAAGTCTATTTTATTATAATATATTATAATATATAAGAATTCTTAGAATATGACTAGTTAATCTGTGCCTACAAAAATATGCTTCAGTAAATTTATCTCGCATTCTTAGCTGAATATTCCGCGGTATCTTACAATTCTTACTGTGAGACATTAAAAATTAAAACGATCGAGTTGTAAATCATGTGTGGGTAAAATATTCGCGGCTGCACTGCGGTGCACGCGCTGAACTTAGTCGCCATTTGCATATAAAGTGTTTTTCGCTGATACCAGTTAAAACTAGACGCGCCATGTACGGCGTTTTTGACCTGTTTTGGACTAGACTAGGCTCCATTCTCGGTTCGGATTGCTTTTTGGCTATGTATTGCTATGTAACTTACGGGTTTTTCGTGAAGATTACGCATATAATTTGAGCATTTTTTTTCGAATCAAAGAAGCAAACAAACGTGCAGTCAGTTACTGTAGCTACCATGGACTTTAGGAATCGACCCCTTGGCCATGACAACTGTACGCTTTCGCGTGAAACATAAATGGTGTTGGTATATTTTTACCTTACCTTTCTTTCAAAGTACATAATTTAGACGATCATTTGGATATACTTTGTATACTTAAAATTTATTTGAAAATATTTTAATTGCACTCGGAAATAATAAACGTGATTTTACAGCTTTACAATACTGTTGATTTCACGTTTTCTGTGTTGGACTCTCTTCTAAAATCAATTTGGTATTAAATATTTAATATTTATTATTGTACTTTATTATGGTTCATTGGATTTTCTTTATTAAATGTGCTCAATACAAATTATCTACCATAGTTTGTGTTTCATTACATTGTAAGATATCAATTTAAAATTTAATTAAACTTTTAAACCATTCAGGTCATTGAATAATATTTACATATAATGTATAAACGTATAGATAGTTACGTATAGATGTTAAAATTGGCCAAGTGTGAGTTGGTCTTATACGCGACGAGCTCCGTACCACAGTATAGCAAGACTGTTCCTTTTTGCTCAGTCTCTTTAACTATAAATCAATAGTTTGATACTGCACCATGTGGTGATAAGATTGTTACTTATATGGTATATTAGATAAATAATTGTGTTTGTAATTCTGTCCAATAAATATGAGATAGTGGAATATTTTTATTAATTTAATATAGTAATTTATGAAATTAATAAAAATATTTACTTTTACGCCACCCCAAGAGATAGAACGTAACGAAAATAACTTTATTGTTAGCATTATTATTCATTTACCTAGTAAGAAAACCTTACTACTACCTATTATTATGTGTATACCTGTAACAAAGTAATGAACGGACAACAGAAACTTAGTGATACGTTCCATCTTATAAATCTATACATAAAATTATGAAACAATAAATAAAAGAACATCTTAAATAAACTTTTTTATGTAGTTGCCTATATTATGAAGGGTATATTGCCACGAAGCAGACGACATCACAACAAACCGTATTGACGTCAAAGAATTTTGAAAACCCTTTTCAGAGGGCTTCGGTATAAAAGTCTGAAAGGACGGGTGGTGCCATTATAAACGATTTTGGGTTGTTTGGGCGGAATTTAATTAAAATTTAAAATAGACGGCTTTGAGCTTTTGTAATAACTGCTGACCAAACACTGCAGTGATTGCTAAGGTTTCATTAATTTATGCTAAGTAAGCGGGCAAAAATTGGCTTTCTAGGTTATAATTCCGGGTGATATAAGTCATACTCATCATATTGATTTTATTATCTGTGCACACACATGTTGAGCATATTTACATATTTAAATCATACATTAATAAGATTATCTTTTTTATATGGGAAACTGGGATTTGTACGATATTAAATTAAATCACAAAATAAAAACGAATTTAAGTATCAACCATGTACTTAGCAATCGTGTCTAATAAATCATAAAGACATTTGGTTTTAAGATAAATAAAAAAAATCTCTCTCAGATGGCAATTTATCGATAAACCAATATGTATGTAAATTGTTTTTCTATATGAAACGAGACTTAATCGTCATAAAACCGATAAATAAAACTAGGATGTAAATTACCTCTTACTATTCATTGGTGATAACGTTTTAGGAGATATGCTAATAAAACGTTTATTTTACGTTCAATTCTTAGCAAGTACTCGTTTTATTAAGCTTTGATAGGGTTACCGGAACCAATATTATTCATATAAAATAAATAAATCCATATTATCATGTCATCGATACCATTATAAGTGAGTAAGGGGAACGTAGTAGAACCACTTAGCAGTTATTTGTGAGAATTTTGTGTTGTGCCCAAAATTACATTACAAAGACGCGACCGTCTCAGTCCCCAGGCGTAATTATGTCATTAATGAATACGATTAATGTATCGGATTATCCGAGATTTGTAACATATGTCATGGGCGACAACCGCCATTCACTATCAGACGTATTACGTCGTTACGTAATTAATAAAACACATCAAGAGACTTAAATAGACTTTGTAATAATAATGTTTAAAACGTTATAACAGAAGAGCAGAGGCTTACTTCGTAGAGACTGCTACGAGCGCTACGTCGTGAATGCTTCATCTTAACTTAATCAGTTTAAGTTCCATTTTTCATGACGATTTTTTTATCTCGGTGTATGGTAAACACTTATTAAGAATAAAGTAAGATATTTATATTCAAGAGGCATACCAACTTACCCTGTAGCATTTTTTCTCGTCTCCGGGTAATGGCGAAAGATTATTTTAGATTACAAAACGTCGTTATACTGAACAATTTAAATGAATCTTATCTATTTAAAAATAATCTAATAGAATATGTTGCAAAAACTTATATATACTAAGTGTATGTATGTATAGTATTTGCTTTCTATGGTAATCACCAACCATTAACCCTCCCTTAAATTCTATTATTGTCGGAACAATTTTCGTGCCCCTTTACTATGATACTATCAGTCTTAATGGCAAGAGCGAAGTCATTAAAATATCTCTTAAAAATCTCTGAGGCGCGGTTTAATTAAGACAAAATTACGAGACTTCAAGTTTGTGGCTACTACAAGCATTATTAATCAGTGTAATAGTATATAATGCTAAGCGTTAAATGGTAATGGGAAAATATTCGCAGGCAGTGAATTTATTTCTACATATTTATTATTATTATTGTATTTTTTTATTTAAAGTATTATGCTACAAGTAGTAATAGTAAGATTAGTCCCGTTTAACAAATGTATATACCCCAATAGATTCGTTTACTGCATATTTGATGATTGTTTATAATGGTAGCAATAATAATGATTGCTCATTGCTATTTATCTATCTTTGCCGGGTGCTTGTGCAGTTCAGTTGTGCCACTCTGTGAAGCAATGCTGTTGTTTCGGTTTTGGAGATGCAATGGATCCTATTATTTACTTTACTTTAATCGTACTTGGGAGGTACCTACGCCATCCTCATAATCCCTCGGGAAGCAATTTATAGTGTTTCGGTTTGGAGAGGCGTGGTTGCCGGCTATATTTAAACGCGAGGCACACATCTTTGTCCCCAAGGGTAGCGACGCATCTGTGGTCAACCTCAAGTACGATTTAATCAGGGACGATCACTAATGTCCAGTGAACCCTTTCCATCAGGTGGACTGCATGCTCGTTTGCTGCCTTAAGACGAACAAAATGGAGTTAATCAATCACAAATGTCCATTGGTTGCAAAGATCACATACTGTAAGGTGGACTGTATATAGATATAAAGTAGTCAACTTTATCATTTTTCTTACTGTAGAAATTACAAGAGACGGTTACAAAAACTTTTTAGTATTATGTAATAACATTATCAATTATATTTTTGTATTAAAACAAATAGGAAAGAAATAAAAAAAAATGTAAATAAATTATAATGGTAGCTTAACACCAAGAAAGGAAAACTGTTCTGTTAAAAGTCTTATTTAATTAATGCAAGCAGTTCTAGAAATATATATGAAATATGAAAGATGTAGCGTTTACAAAGCGTTAGGTATCAATGTCGACAATTTCCGACCATACCGATATAGGATACCATAAATAGATCCATTCATTTTTACCACGTAGTCTATCCCAAATACATGAACCCTTATCTTTTATGAATGAAATCATCCAATAAACAATGTCTCGATACACTTTGAGATTTAAGACTGGTGTAATAAGCATTCAGAGAGGTTATAATTAATTGATTACTGTTACTACCAACATTTGTAATTAGATTTGTAATAGAATTAGGAACTTCAAGATATACTTATATAGTTTCTTCTTTGTCCTTGTGTTTCATGATATTCATTTTGCTCCTCGGGAAATTCAAAGCATCTATAGTTAATATCAGGCTGGACTTTAATTTTGTAACGTAATTTATCATTCACTAGCAGACCTGTGCAACTTCGTTTGCGCCATATAAGAGGGAGTGGGTCAAATTTTCGGAGCTTTTGCAACATTTTTTGTTAATACTTCGCTCGTTTTGGTCCTACAGTGATGTTATATAGCCTATAGCCTTCCTTAATAAATTGACTATTCAACACAAAAATAATTTTTCAATTCGAACCAGTAGTTCCTGAGATTAGCGCGTTCAAACAAACTCATTAGCTATATGTATATTATTAGTATGGCGGATGATTGAAAGGTTGATTGGTGGTTAACTCATTGTGTGTTTTATCAATTTTTATGGTATAAATGTAGCAAACGGGCATGCAGTCCAGCTGATAGTAAGTGGTCACTGCCATCGTTGGACATCAATAATCATCCCCAAGTACAATTAAATCATACATAAGTTTGATCACAGATGCGTTGTTACCCCTAAGGACTAAGATGTTCGCCTCGTGTATAAGTGTAGCCGGCTATCACGGCTAACACTAGAACTGCTTCACGGAGAATTATGAGGGTAGCGGTGGAACCTTCCCGGTAGAACTAAACAAGTTCTGCCACCTGGTACCACGTCTGACAAGACTGAAGAAGTGAAGATCAATTAAAAAATCAGAAATAGATGTAGTAATTGTACCTTTGCAGGACATTTTCAGTCATATCATTTTTAATTAAACGTAAAAACTTAAGAAACTATTTTGGCTTAAGATTTTTCGATTACACTTTTTTAACATACAAAACGTCCAAGCATTTTTAGGGTTCCGTACCTAAAAGGTAATACGGGACCTTTACGTTAAAAAAATTACAATCCCTTCGCGGATATGAACATGAATCCGTCATACATGAACGAACGCTCGTAATTTTATAAAAAACTAGCTTTTACTCGCGACTTAGTCCGCGTAGAAGTCGAAAACTCCCTGGGGGTAGAATTCCAAAAAATCCTTTCCTAGTGCTCACTTAGATAATGAAAGGAACCCCTGTACCAAATTTCAAGTTTCTAGGTACAGAAGTTTCGGCTGTGCGTTGATATGTCAGTTAATCAGTTTTGTCTTTTATATATAGGGTGTCCCAAAATTCAACGATAATCCGTGAACTAGAGGTAGGCCTGCTTATGCCTGTTATGAAAAAAAAAGTTTAAAAAAAATCGGTCAAGTGGTCTTTGAGATATAAAATTTTTTCAAAAAAATTTAAAATTTCTACACCCTTGTTAGGTTTTTGAAATACAGTAATGACAGATTCTAATATCCTCAATAACCCTGCTATCGATTGTGATATCAAATTAAGTCACAATAATTGCAGTTTATTTACAAAACATACTCAAACTTCAAATTTAAGTTGAAGAAAATCTTTTACTCAAACTTTGACACCG
>DWNR01004232.1:0-11065 GCA_018250455.1 Polygonus leo
GAAGCAATTTATTGTGTTTTGGTATGGAGAGGTGTGGTTGCCGGCTATACTTAAAGCGCAAGACGAACATCTTAGTCCTCAGGGGTAGCAACGCATCTGTGATCAAGCTTAGGAATGACTCAATCGTACTTGAGTATGATTACTGATGTCCATGGGCGGCAGTGGTCACTTACCTCGCTCATTTGCTACCTTACAAAATAAAATAAAAAATGTGAAAGTTTGGATGTTTGTCCGTCAATCACGCTGAAACTGCTGAACGAATTTTGATGAAATTTGGTATACAGACAGGGTATGAGCTAACTTGCGTGATAGGATACTTTTTATCTCGATTAAATGCTCCCATGGGATAATGCGAAATCCGCAAACGAAGTTGCGCAGGTCAGCTAGTCATTAATAATATGACCAATTCAAAAATAATCTACTAAATTATAATTATCTACCTAACTATCACTTTCGTATGTTACTGCAAATATGCAAAAGAACCATGGCTATAATACATACATAAAGTACATTTAACTACAAGTAACTTTGAACATTATGTTATGATAAATTAAACCAATATTATATTGTTAAAGTGTATATTACCATTTAAAAAAAGCTCACATTTATTAATTCTTACATATTAAATCCCAATAGTAGGTATTAAATAATTATATTCTATAATACTCAACATTATTGTAAAATTTTCACAATATCACAACAAGTAAAAAACAAAAAGGAAGACAATATTAATATCAAATAGGTACATAACATAGTATATCAAAATATTTGTAGAGTATATTATTATTGCTCTTGTTTAAAACACATCTAGTATTCATAATAAATAAGGCACAATGGAAGCACCACTTAACTAAATTGCTTGATTTTTATGATTTCTTCTAAAAGTGAAAATAGTTAAGATCCTTACATATTACATTTTGGTGTGTCATATTAAATCAACCCTTCAATGTAGATTAATTATCACTTAAAAATGAGGAGAACAGCTATTACTTTTAGGACGTCCAGCAATTATAATGGACCATGAGAATCAAAGGGATAATAAATATTTAGCACAGTTAAAAAATCCAAATTTTACCATAAGCTTATAGTTAATTTTGGTCTGCAAATAAGTTTAAGAATAATTTTTTTTTCTGAATTATTTTTAACCTTGTTAATGCTGCTGGCAAAATTATAGCTGATGTCATCATTTTCATTTGTAATGAAAATTATCTTCAATCATTGTACATTCCATCCAGCAGGAAATCCATCCTTTTGTAATGCCGGTTTTTCCAAGCCTCTTGGCCTCGCTTCAGAGCCATATAGCCTATCACTGCAAACATAGGAACCACTAATATTGTTATCACGATAGGCATGACCATGCCTGGATGCCCATTCGAATTAATTTTTTGTATCTTAACAGTACGTTCATCAAAGTTATCCACTGCTGGATTGTTGTTATACAATTCATCTGTTTTGTCTATAGCTTCTGATGAGAGTATTGTTGGTTTGTGTATTTTTGTTGCATTTGTACTGGAAACACTGGTGTTATTAACATTTTTAGTATTATTCACCTCATTATTCATTTTTGTATGTACAATAGGTTGATTGCCATTACTTGTCGAATCATTTTGTTTCTCACCCAAACTTAAATCTTCATTGTCCTCCGTAGAATTTAATATTGCACCTTTTCTTGCCTTCACTTTGTTGCTACTTACGTCCTGCGCTGCTATTATGGGGATTTCTACTTTTTCCTTAGGAAGGCTTAATGCAGGCGTATTTGACATTATAGCTCCACCCTCGCTCGCAACTGTTATATTTGTTTTTACATGTTCATTTCGCGATATTGGAAGAAGCACTGGTGATGTTGAGTTCGACTTTCCTTCTGTTTTATCCAGTGCAGTTCCATGAACAAACTGAACGGCTAGTGCAAACGAAAGAAGAAGACCTATCAACATCTTTCTTTAATTTACACAAATACATTCAGTTAAGCAATACCAGCTACACAAAATAAAGGGATAAATATTTTATGTTTTATAAAACTTTAAAAACACATTCATATAGATAGTTTTGCGCACGGTCGCAATTTGTGGGAAATCTTTGCGAATAACAAATCACTATGAGAAAAATAACGTGAGGAATTGAAGAACTGATTTGAGCTTAAAGATGTATAAATATTTGTAAATAGTTAAATAGATTTCAGGTTTACTGAAAAATAACAAAACTATAAAAATTAAAATAAAAATATTTTGTCTGCCAGGTCAGACTTAGACAGTAGACTTTTTTATTGTTTGTTGTGACACCACGTAATTTGCGCATAACCATAAACCATTCGGAGAATATTGAATTTACTGAAAAAGTATTTAGAGGTGCGATGGAAAGATCGTAGTATGTAATAGAGTTTTATATACATATCGTATCGGGTGAAGAATATAATAATATCGTATCGCATTATTCCATATAAATGATTAAAGAAAGCCCGACTTTTTTGAACTTTTTTCAAGCATTTTGAACCGACCTTATTTATCTTTATGGTGCAAGTGATAAAGAAATATGAGAAAATAATTATGAAATTGTAAATCTATTGTTTTCTTGCCGTGTATCCGTATATTATCTGTGACAATGAACTTGACAAACACGACTTTCAAATGACATGACATAACAAAATATTATGTGATTTAAAAAATGAAAATGTTAAAATAATTAATTGTTCCTGTAAGTGCGTAATTGTATTAAAATGAGGACCAGAAGTAATTCTGGAGTGCGGTTAGACTACTACCAAAGAGTCGTGCACAAGTTGATTTTAGACCATCAACAGCCGGTTACGGGTTTGTTTCCAGCCAGCCCTCAAAATGATCATGCATGGATTAGGGATAATTTATATTGCATTCTGGCTGTTTGGGGGCTATCGATGGCCTTTAAGAAGATAGCTGATCAAGATGAAGATCGTGCCAAAACGTACGAGTTAGAACAGAGCTGTGTCAAGCTCATGAGAGGTATTATTATAAATCATTAATTAACTTCATTTAAAACTTCATTTCAGATAATACTGTTAATTTTACTGCGGAAAATATATTAAATATACTTATTTTTATTTTAGGGCTTCTTATGGCTATGATGCAACAAAAAGAAAAAGTAGAAAAGTTTAAAAGCACTCAACATCCATTAGATTCACTGCATGCGAAGTACTCCTCTATAACGGGGCGCACCATCGTAAAGGACCATGAATGGGGACATCTTCAAATTGACGCCATTTCCTTGTACCTGCTTATATTAGCACAAATGACTGCTTCAGGTCTGCAAATAGTATTTTCCCTTGATGAAGTAGCTTTCATCCAAAACTTAGTTTTTTACATTGAATCCGCTTACTGTACACCTGATTATGGTATTTGGGAGAGGGGAGATAAGACCAACCATGGTCTGCCAGAGCTGAATGCTAGCTCCATTGGTATGGCTAAAGCTGCCCTGGAAGCAATGAATGAATTAGATCTTTTCGGAGCCCGTGGTGGCCCCTCCAGTGTCATCCATGTGTTAGCTGATGAAGCTCAGAAGTGTCAAGCTGTTTTACAATCAATGTTACCCAGAGAGTCTAATAGTAAAGAGCTGGATTCCGGTCTATTATCTATTATAAGTTATCCTGCATTTGCTGTTGATGACCCACAGTTGATAGCAAAAACGAGAGACACAATTGTCACAAAATTGCAGGGAAAGTATGGATGCAAGAGGTTCCTTAGAGATGGCCACAAAACTCCACGGGAGGATCCTAATAGACTATACTATGAGCCATGGGATGTAAGCATGATTGAGAACATTGAATGTGAATGGCCACTATTTTTTTGCTACCTCATAATGGATTACTGCTTCCGAGGAGACAAAGCAAATGTAGCCGAGTACACTCAGAGGCTGGAGAAGATAATGTTAAGGAAAGAGGATGGTATGAAGTTGGTCCCCGAACTCTTTGCGGTTCCTGCTGAAAAGGCAGACCTGGAACAAGCTGATCCAGGGAGTCAGGAGCGTATACCGCTGGGTAGATGCCCATTTATTTGGGCTCAATCATTGTATATTCTAGGAAAATTATTACAAGAGGTGAGTTAAATTATAAATCTGATTTAAATCTATACTAATAATATAAAGCTGAAGAGTTTGATTGTTTTTTTGTTGGTTTGAATGTGCTAATGTCAGGAACTACAGGCTACAACTAATAGGAGCAGAGTATCAACGAAAAATGTAGCAGAAATTGGGAAAATTTCACCCACTCTCTCTTATATGATGCATACAGAGTTGCGTGAGTCAGCTAGTATATGATAAGTAATCTTGTCTCAAGTTGCAGTGTCATATCAACAATAAGCCAAGTGTGAATCTGACTCGCACACCAAAGGGTTCCATCCCAACAGATGTCATCGGATTTTATGTGTAGATCTGTTCTAAAACAAGAAAAATATTGGTTGCTACTATTTCCCAATATTAGTATGAAGAGGACACATTAATACTTTTAAACTTTTTTTATTTGTACACTTTACATTTTGTTTGAAAACTTGAATGGTCCATGTTGATATTCTTTAGATTTGGAACCTCAAAAACAACATTATTTATTTAAGTTTCTTTTAAAGTTAATAAATTATCTTACATTCTATTAAATAAACTACTTTCTTGTTGTGTAGTATATAACTTTAAACTTTAACTCAATATGATTGTTATTTATCTTGTAATATATGAAGTAAGTAATGGAGTAAGTAATGGACTAACTATGTATTCCAGGGATTTCTGGCAGTAGGTGAATTAGATCCTCTTAATCGCAGGCTGTGTTCTGAAAAGAAACCCGATGTTGTGGTTCAAATAGTGATATTGGCAGAAGATAATGAAATAAGAGATAAGTTGCTGGAGTATGATCTTCACGTACAGACTATCAGCGAAGTGGCGCCCATTGAGGTGCAGCCTGCAAGAGTTCTCAGTCATCTCTATACATATTTAGGTATGTTTATAAATTCACAATCAATATTTTATTTGGTAAACATCAAACTTATAAATATGCAAAATCAATGTGTGCATTGCTTTAAAGCAGTGGTGCGTTGGACCGCTGCTTTAAAGGATCACTTTTTATAAAAAACATTATTGCCATCATTGCCAAATTATTTCACTGACCTGGCTATGTTAGCAACAAAAAAAACAAATACTTGTAGATGAACAAATACTTTAATAAGAAGTCATAAATAAAATTAGTAACAATTTCCAATTAAAAAATATGCTAAATAAAACTTACCGCTTACTTAGTTTAATGTGAAATTGAACATTCAAAAACACCAGAGCCATTATATTCCAAAACCATTTATGGTTTCGTAAAATGTTGGTATAAAAGTATTCAAAACAACTTATATTAAGAGCAACAAAATGTTTATTAACCAGTGTAATAATTTAGTTTATGCATATTTTTACAGGTAGAAACAAAAAGTTGGGTCTATCTGGAAGAAAATCTCGTGATGTTGGAATTCTCAGCACAAGTAAATTGTACTCATTGAATGACCGTATTTTCGCGTTCACACCTCAGGTAATAATCAATCATCGATGAATTAAATCGATATTATATTTCCTTTTTCAAGTTGTGAATTATAATGAAAGTTATTTAAAGTGTTATTCAAAAAAAAATATTTGGTGGTGGGTGGAATTTGGGAAAAGGATTAACAATGTATTAATTTTCATATATTTTTATAGTTCACTGTAAAAAAAATATAAGACTTATTTAATTTCATATAAGAAAAATAATATGTTATTGTATATTGTTCTATTATTTTCTTCTAGTGCATGGCTGTTGTATTTTTTGTCTATTTTGATACTTCTTTAAATGTAAACTTTATATTTTTATTTAATAGTATTCTGATATGAAACGTTTCTACATCGCTTCCGATTACGAATTGATGGTCGATACATTAAAAGCTGAGATCGCTTTCTTGAAGTCCTCCTGGCAAAATCTTCTCGGCAGGCCGCTTATAGTCTTGACTCTCAATCAAATGCACTTAGGTACTGTCTGTTATATATATTTGTATGTTTCAATCAGCTGGCTGATTTCCTCCATCTCCTATATTCATCAATAAAAGCCTAGATGACCGCCTTTCGCACACATGTATGGCTGCGTTCAATAAATATGTGCTAACAGAAATTCCTATAATACTTGAAACTGGTACTGCTTTTATATGTTGCCTTAATATATAATATTCCTATACTAATGTGCCACATATACTCAATTATATTACTGTTATTAAAGCATGAATAACAATTTTCTTACTATAAATATTCTACTTCCTCCTATCTAATTACTGTATCTAATTGTAATATATGTACTTATCTAATATTGTTTTATGAGGCAGATAAAACGATCGAACGCATACAATTATTATAATTATAATTAATAATACTTGAGATCACTAGATCGTTAGTTCAATAATGATCGGACAAGGCGAGTCGGACTCGCACACGAAGGGTTCCGTACCAATGGTGATGCGATCAATCGGAATATAGTTTTATAAGCAGTATATGTAAAATTAATGAAACAATGTATCTATCCAAAAATACATTTTTCTTATTCGGCGACCCACATTTACATTCAGTTTCCTATTTTCACATTTTTTGTCTACCTATTACAATTCTAAAGAAAAGCTTAAAAATAAATACATAAATACTAGTTGCTTGTATGGGCCCCCATTTATTTTTAACTCTTTTTTTAATTTTTAGTATTTGTTGTAAGGACGGCCATGGGGATACATAATCTGTGAACAATTCAAAATCCTATTACGGTTCATAATAAAGCCCTGTAACAGACGGGGCACAAACAAACACACAGAGTTCTTATTAATAGGGTCCCATTGCCGCCCGTTAGCACCCTTTGGTTGCGGAACCTTAAAATCGGTAAAAAAATAACGCATCGCGTAAATTTCTCAAGAAGACACTTCTTGCAATTGCACTTCTTCAAGTTAAAAAAAGGATGATATCTGCATCCGCCTCATAATCCTACTAAACCCGTGTTCCCCCGCATGTCGTAGAACTTCGACTACGAGGAGTACTACATGTCGCGCGACCCGGCGCTGCTCGCGAGCACTTTCACCGCCAACGTCGCGTTCCTCGGCATGAGCTGGAAACAAATGCTCGGCCGACCAACCATCACATTACTTGCTACGCAGTATCTGTTAGGTAAACTAGACACGATATGAAATTCGTTTTGTAGTAGTGAAATAAAAAGGATTTATTTATGTGCTGTTTTGTTGCAATGATTATTACTATGAATAGAATCATCGTTCTACTGCGCCAATCGTATATTTTCATTCACAGATTTTTTACACAATTTCTTTCGGCGTCAAGCTGTAGGTTACGCATTCATACATAATATAATTTTAAGTCGTAACTCAGTTAACTTTGTTATTAATTTATTGTGAGTAATGTTTGTTTGAGATTTTCTCAAGATAAGTTTTAAAAATAATTTAAAATCACAAGGCCTCTTTTACACAATTAAATTATGTTGAAACACCGGTGCCTTCACATCATAGAGTGTATGTTCATAAATTAGTTTTTCTACAACTTGAAATATATAATATATTTTAAATGAATATTTTTAATTAAAAAATATTGACAAATGTAAATGTCACCGTTTTTTATATAAACAGCTCCTATTATATTAGCAGAGTTCAGCGCCAGCACACCAGCGCTTAGAACACATTAAAACTAGACTCATAACAATCTATGTAATATATTTATTACAAATTGTCAATACAACATACAAAAAATATGACTATTAAATAAGATATTTTTTTTATATTGTGCTTGTCCCTATGGGTTCTCATAAAGTGTGCAACCTACGATTTATTCATCATTCATTACGACTGGATGGCTTCTGTTCATTGGACTGAAAATGTATTTCATCACAAGTGCCTGCTTGAAGCTGCATTTACTATTGATTTAAATTTTACCATTAACTATAAAATACTATAATATTTCAGATCAGGGTAAAATCCCTATGGCCATGATAACTACAATGAAAAAGTTGAAGTCTGGTTATATTAATGGTACTCGAGTCACACTTGGCAATCTTGGTGAATTTCTGAGTACTTCTGCCATTACAAATCTAAGTTTCCTTGGCAGTCAGGAGGATGGATACCCTGATAGTAAGTATCGGCATATATTTGTTTATGTTTGATTGCAAATAGCCAAAGAATCATTAATAATCAGGTAGACTACATGCTCGTTTGTTAATTTTATACGATAAAATATGTGATGGGTGTGCTAATATAATGATGTGTAAATGAAACCTGTATTCATGCATATTTTTTGTTTGACTTCTCACATTTGCCAGGCGTCCCACGACGGCTCCGTTTTTATCCGACTATGCCACGTAACGGAGTTTAATGTGTTTATCATTTTACAGTCTGTACTTTCCTCTTCTTTTGTGACAGTCTAGAGACCGAACACGTGGTCCAATTCCGATGAGTCTTGATCTTGCGTATTACTTTTTTACTTTTCTATACTTATTATTTCATTGATTCCAGAGCTGAACCCGCAAGTGCAGAGCTACCTGGAGGAGCACCTGCTGAAGTCGTTTAGCAACAAGTTTAGCTTCTTGTCGCGGCCGGCGGGCGCACGTAACGCGCGTGCGTTGCGCCGTCGCATGTCCGTGCGCGGTGCCATCAAGAAGACGCGGTCTATTAATGTTGATTGTGAGTGTTGGTTCTTTTTTATTTTTGGGCTCCATAGTCAAAGGGGGTCAACAATTTTAAAATCGGATCTTTTTCAGCTTAACTTTTTAACCATAATAAATCCTTTAAGGTCTCATTAAATGTGTTGTACTATAATCGCTACAACAACAAATACAAAAAATAAAAGGGGTGTAACGTCGTTTAGTTTTTATGCAAGAAACTACACATATGATATGGACTAGTTTGTAATTGCAGTCGTTAATAATAATTTGATTTAATTTTATTAAAATTGTATCATAATACGTAATTTATAACTCTATCTTATTCTCAATAATTCTCTTATTTACAGGCTTTGAAATTCAAGGGTGTTCATATACCACTTTCTCAAAAAATTATTCTGTCAATCGCGCAAAAAAAAAAATGATTCATAAATACATTATAATAATTATAAGAACAATATGTTCAGACTTATTAGTCCAATCCAATTTCAATTCCAGAACATTTACAATTAATTAATAGTATTTTTGATTTTCAAAAGCGGAAACACTGGGTATGGAGGGCGAGCACGTCGGGCTGCTGGAGAGGAAGCCGTCCGCCGCGTGGCTGGACGTGGACCCGCTGTACGGGCGAGCGCCTTCCCCGGACACCTCACGGTCCAGGACTATCACGAAGTAGCTATTGCTCTTATATAATTTATCCAAATGCATTTAAATAAAAATGGATTTGTTTAACAATCGGCTTGTCATAAACAAAATGAAATATGTATATTTTAATGTATACACAATCGGCTTTGTATATTTCTCAGACAGGCAAAATAATTTAGTTTGTTTTTTTTTAATGTGATACAGTTTGTGAACGTGTAGAATGATCGGTATGTTCGAATGATGAATGTTATTATCACGGGTGTGGGGGGGTTGCCCCCGAGGAGGGTCACTGGCAGGACGCCATCGGTGGAGTCGCAATTGAGTGCCGTTAGCGTTCCCGCCTCTCCGCCACTAGGCGGTGAGTAGGAACACTTGTCAGGTTTTTAGTCGGCTGGAGCGCGACGTAACCCTCCGTCCCTTCGGAGGGTACCCGAAACGGTACTTTCCAAAAAAAAAAACAACTGACAGGTGTTTGGGTTAGTTTCAATGTTTCCCGTCTGCCAGCGTCCACGACGTTTGTTATTTTTTCTTGATATAGGTGTTTATGCACTCATTTCGTATCAGAATTCAGAATCTTTTAGTGCTCAAAACGGCACGGAAACGAAAGTACTGGAAATACTGTAGATCTCAGTACCGTACTAAGCATTATTTGGTTAAATATTAACAATATTTTTTTTTCTTTCCTTAAATAATTTAATCCATATCAAATTTAGTTTTATTATTCCAATAATATATGTTTAATTGTCAGAGGCACATCGACAACAGGATTGGTTGTATCACCTGTAACGGAGATGCAGACTATCGAAATAAGTAAGGAAGACTCGCCCTCACCGCCGAAAGAAGAAGGTTTGTGTCTAATAAACAAATCAATTTCATTTAATAATGTTTAATGACCATGTATGACATGTCAAAACGTGTAAAGCGTATCATATTCAAATAGTTTACGTTATATAATTCTGATAAAACTTGGCAGACATTTAGGGGAGGGGGACCTTTAAAATGTACGTATACATACACCAGCCAGTATTGAGTATGTGCGGGCCACACACACAGTCGTTCACTGTTAATAATAATAAGTAATCCTCGTGAAGCAATACTTACACCCGAGGCAAACCTCTTAGTCCGCAGGGGTAATAACGCATCTGTTTTTACAGACCCGGGTCGAAAAGCCAATTATCTTTAATTAGTTGTTAAGTTGACCCTAAATTTGAAGATCTACTGTGGCTTATTTAACAAAGTTGTACATAAATCAAGGCCCATATAGTAAACTATGATTATTAAAAAAAACTTTACAGCATATTTATTTTCTTTTGTTCAGGCGTAGTGAACAAGAACATAGCGATCGCACGCAATAGAACGACATCGGAATCTCAAAACCTAGTGTACGCTGAACAGGAGACCGATGAGTTGATCACGATGCTACGCGAAACGGAGAGTCTGGATGAGCAGGGCGATATATTGCAGTATTTAGTGGATACTCATGGGCTGGAATTTAATACTGGTGAGTGTTTTTATTTTATTATTACTGCTGACCCGACAGGCGTTGTCTTCTCTTAACTATTAATATTGTTAGCAAAAAAAGATAGGTTGCTATGGTTACAATAGAAAAGTTATTTTCTACCTTTCCGCGCAACTTTCTTAAGATTTTCTTTAATAACAACTATGTGCTGGCAATAACAAACACATCAAAAAAACTTAGCTAAATCCGTCCAGCCGTTCACGCGTGATGGATGACCAAGGAAAATAGGGATTCATTTTTATATACAT
>DWNR01004233.1:0-11064 GCA_018250455.1 Polygonus leo
CTGTCGAGACGATCCCCGGCCGTGTTTTAGGCCATAAAAATTCAACCCCTAAAAGGAGGGGTAGCGGGCGGAGCCGCAGGCACAGCTAGTATAATAATAATTTAAGAAGAAACAGAGGAAATGAGTTGTAGAGCTCATACATATCCTTAGTCAACTATGAATACACGCATTATACAAGAATGAAATATTTGCCTCTCCAGGCTAGTACCAATACGCAAATATTTGTTTGTGGTAGAATAGGAGGGAAGTGTACTCAATATACCATAGTTCATCCCAGATTAATATGAATTTATTTATTTGTATTTCATATTTACGGAAAAAATACATAGGTATGTACATACATATTATTTTAGCTCACCTAAAATAAGTTGTGCGGCAGTAGCACATAGACGTATTTAATCAACCCTGCTATGTGATTGAATTCTGACCAAAGGTCGAACCTGCTTATTGCATTGTTAACCCTTATCGAATATCGCGTAGCTCGCAAGTACGATCAGAAACTAAGGATGAAGCATTCCGCCTTGCTAAACACCGATTCCAATTTAAATGGATTGAGCATTTGGATCACCTAATTCACAAATGGGTAGACTGATAAAACCTTGATGATTAGATAAAAAACTATTTTAAATTGATAAATCTGATTTTTATAAAAGAAAGGATAATAAGGATTTCATGGTCAACTGTGATAGATGTCACACCTAAAACTTTTCGAATACTTTGACGAGAGCACTAGTAGAGACCCTGTGACCAAGGAAAATCCTAGACATTTAAATATGTGAAAAGAAAATTTGTATTGTACACAGGAAAGAAGAGGAAAAAAAGTTCGATGTTAATGTCGCCCATTATTATTAAGTGTAAAAATAGATAATAACCGCAGATATTGCAAATTAAATTGCAATGAAGAAACTTTTTTTCCTTCGCTTCAATAGAGCTAGATTACAATCCAACAACAAACATAATTACCTAGACATTCCAAATCAAAATCACAAAAAAGCTTAATTATTTGCTTTAACCCCAATAGCTGAGTTGGTAAAAGATAAAAAAAAACCCACACATAATACATTTTATAAGGAGTACAAAAACTAATAACTTTACGTATATCTTGGGAAGAGACAAATTATGTCCTTTATAAGGTTATCTCCTTTATCAAATCGAGTCTTTATGTGGGTTGCGCCTTGTCTTGTCTTGAATTACCCTAATGGTTTCACAGGACGATCTCGGCATACTTGAAAGACGTGTTTTCTTGATATCTCGTTTAAGGGACATTGTCTCATGATTCATTGTTATCTAGATTCTCTACTTCCCCTGTCGCAGCCGTACCACGCATGCGTGAAAAACTGTTCCGTGACGTCAAGAGTCAGTTCTTGTTCGGACCTCTTTTTAGTCAGTTCGTGAGCTCAATTTTTCGCGTGTTTTGTATTAAACTAATTTTTTGAAGGTGTTTATAGAATACGTGATCCACCGTTTCTTTAGTGTTCTGCTCGTGAGTAAGGATTAGTGAATTGATATTCTTTATGCCTTTCACAAGATGCCTTTTCGCAATTAGCTAAATTGAGTTGAGCTATAATTGTGATATATTCTTTTGGAGTTGGGCCTGTGTTATTCGTTCTGTGATCTTTGCAAGGGTCCCTTTTAGTTTCTGGCTGAGTTTGATGGTGCATCATATTGTTTATTTATCGTTGGGGTGGTTTACAAGGGTCATTTGGCGTGGTGTCGCATGTCTGGCGCGCATGCGCGGTGTTCATTCAGCGCGCCCTTAACGTGTCCCGTAGGTCGATATTATAGTACGCAAATGTATCGCTTCTATACGATCGCGTCATCTATTAACTTATCTTATCGCAAGTTTCATAGTGTACAGTGTAATCAGTGGATTGTTTTGTCACAAGTAAGAGTTACGACGACAGTTTAAATAACGGAATGCAATCAATCTAACAGTGTTTTGAAAGGGTCTTGATGTAATGTATCCATCGTTTTATGAAAAGAAATGAACTTGCACGTATATGTGACACACTTACGTATTATTTTACGACATTTTTTATGTTTTGTAATGACAACCTTTTAAGAATATTAGTAAGCCATATATGTGTTGTATACAATGTTGTTTGTAATACTTAGGTACGTCTACATACGTAACAAGGGTGCGGAGTGGAGACCCTTTTGTTCAAGTTAAAAAGACTCGAGCTCGGCGCCTCGGGGTACCTTTTGTTTTACTAGGACGCCTACAGACATACATATTTGTATATACGTATTTTTGGAATAAAGATCACAAAATAAAACATGACTTAACACGTAATCTTAAGAACACTTAATAACTACATCTCGGATCTTGTTAAACATAGCAGGTGATCGAAAATGTAGGATAGATTATATTATTATGCGGAAAATTGCATGAAATAAGCAAAAAGCGCGCCTTTCATGGACTACTTCTATAAAATAAATAATTTATTTTTGATCGGTAAATAGAGAATGTTATAATCAAAACTCTAAACTTTCTAGATGATTCGATCGCTAAAGTTTAAAGCCCAAGTATACCATATTCACATAATCACTGTATACGATAAAAAAAAACTTAATGGGCGCTATCGCGAATACTTAAAGAGGACCAGTTGTTAGCAGACGTAAGAATAAATGAAATGCTAATCGGGATTCAAATTAATTCATAGCTCATGCACTAAAAAAACTAGGTGTAATTAAATTGTTTAACACAATGCATCAACCCTGCTAGGTCATTGACATAATATGTACATTTAATAACATGAAATATATATATACCTAATTATGACAATAAATTTTAATTTAGGGAGTCCCTCTGTTAAGTATTTATGACACCGATTATCGCTTATCGATCGAACGTTCTGGAGTCACCTTATCCTAATGATGCACGTATAATAGAGCGAAACATTTTTGGTGGTAATGTACGCGGAATGTACGAAGTAATTTTAGTGTAATTTCAAAACAATACGTTCTTTACTACTTGCGACACACTAAACTCATTGACCTTAAAATTGATTGGACTTTTTAATGAGCCGTTTAAAAGAATATTTATTCCAACATAGCGTTATATCATTGTTTAAATTCAAATATGTTTTTACTGTTCTACCAGTTCCGCACAGGCAGAAAATACATAAATATCAAACAGTTTTGATAATTCTTTACGTATATCCATAAAATCTACTCCTTAAAGGAGACCTAATAAACACACGTTTTACCTTCTACGTGGAATAGTTTTCTTTGTATTTCCTTTTGTAGATAACCTTAATGCAAGATCAAGGCTGGCAGACCAATCGCTTAGCAATTCAATGTCAAACAGCTAATGATTTCGTATAGACATAACACACATTTTGGTTAACAAGACATTATCCGCTTGTAGGTATAGCATCACGTTAAAACGACGATATATTGCCTTTTAACTGATTTGTTCTCTTTTAATTTTATTCGTGGTTTACGCACATATGTGTATGCATGGGAGTTCTTAATGAATAGTGCAATTAGTGACCCGCCAATTGAGATACCTACGCAGCAATTTTAATTGAGGTCCGTTGTTATTCAGGCCGACACGCTGAAGGGTCAACGACGTCGATATTGATTGTAATGTAGGACCAATAAGCAATAAAGTGGCCACCTTAGTCGTAAAGAAACAGATAGAGGAGACGCTTGCATCTTTCACAGTGGCATTTATGTTTCCTTAAATTGATAAAGCTAGGTGCGTGCGATTTAACGTTGCTCTACGGTTTGTTTACCAACTCGACAGTCACTCGATAATCGGTCGTTGCGTTGGGCGGTCGCGTAAAGCTCAAAAGTGAAAGTGCCAAGTCAAAGTGACGGTGTGAGTGGTGGGTGGTGCGGGGCGGATGCGTACGCGGTAGCGATCTGGTGCGGCATGGAGAGCGCGGTGCACGCGACGGTGCCATTGCGGGTGGGGAAGAAGATGCGGAAGAGAAGGGAGCTAGACGCTTTGGTCAGCGGCACTGGGGCCCGCGGCGGGAGACTCCTGTCCGCGTCCAGTGATGAGGGGGAACCCTGGGCGCGTAGGGGCTCACGCCGACGACGTTCTCGCCCGTTTATCCGACTTGCAGCTGCCCTAGCTTTCTGCGTTTGCGTCGTTTCAGCGGCAACAGTACTATGGCTCTTCGTGGATGTCAGACGACAAATTATCTCCTTACGCACAGAAATGGATAGAGGTTTGTGTTTAATTACATTGTATGAAATGTATATGCCTGCTAGTAGGTATGAAAAATTTATCACCAAATCGCAATATATTGTACCTACCGAGCCATATCGACAGATAAAGTTCAGATGTCATGTTTGCAAACGTCGTACCTATACATCGTTTATTTTGCATTTTTAATATATTTGTATTGTATATTTATGCATACAAACATTTTCTGAAATGGTAATTTAGGAAGTAATGTAGTGCCGATTGACGTCATGACTAGGCAAAATTCAGACAAAATTTTAGAATTAAGTATTGAATATTACACTATAATTTATTTGACTATATTTTCACTTTTTCGTAAGCATACCTTTAATCACTCAAATCAAAGAGTAATTAGTAAATGGTAGTCGTTATAAATGAATAGATAGTGTTTTTTTTTTAAATTAACAACTTCCTCATAGAATTGGATTACTGAAATAACGATTACTTTTTACACTATTTTTCACGTGCACATTCTTTGATTAAGCCGAGGAAATAGTTTACGTAATTAAAATTTAATGACTACTACATACTTTCAGTTTAAACTGTTCGGTTATCTCCTAATGAGTATTGCGAATGTCATCAAATCTATGAATGCAAACCAAATTAACTTTTTAGAGACATTGTTATTATTAAATCTAAATTACTTAAGTTCAAGTCTTGAATGCCTAAAATCGATAGATTGTAAACGCTTATATTAGTTTAGTAGATTTCCCAAAAAAATCATATCAATTAAACTTTTGTTTGTGAGGACCATTCTTTTTTGCGGCTGTCTCTCTCTCTGGCATATAGCTCTTTCGCTACAAGTCACAAATGATTTAATTTCTAATATGCGCATACTTTTGATAAATCAGAAGACCTTGTCTGTTTTTGTCCAAAGGATTAACGGGACGCTATTTTTGAGACTCCGCTGTCCGTCTATCCGTCTGTCCGTCTGTCTGTCACCAGGCTATGTCTCATGATCCGTGATAGCTAGACAGTTGAAATTTTCACAGATTATATTTCTGTGGGCGCTACAACATACTAAAAATGCAATAAAATATATATTTAAGTGGTGCTCCCTACATGATACGTGATTTTCTTGTTGGTATGTAACCCTTCGTGACTTCGCGTGAGTCCGACTCACACTTGGCCAGCCTTACAATATCCATATTCAGCCTTATCTAGGTTATATTACACTACAAATCAAAAATAAGCTAATTTCTTTATTAAAAAAATCTGAAGCCCTTGCATTTTTCGAGACCAAATGAGGCCAGAATCTTAATCAAGGGTAGGCTTATCTCTACGCCCTAGAGATCCTTCGCCCTAGAGTCTAGGGCGAAACCTGGCAACGATATAATCCAAAAGGAATCTAACTTATAAGTTGAAACTTTCTCTACGAGTTATCGATGTTATAAGCATGAATCACACCACCCACACGTGGTTCAAGTTATATTTAGAATAGGTCTCAAGTCTTTGTGTTTACTTAAGGAAGCAATAAAAGTTACTGATGCGATGCTGCACGTAAGAAGTTACGGGTTATCTAACTGGCAGTAGGTATTTAATTAAATTATTCTGAAGTTTTCTGAATTATCTAGGTAATATTGGAACGAAGTTCCTTATCGCGCGGTTCCTGAGCGTGGTGGGAGCGGGTTTCTCGACACTTTGTTTTTTTTTTTTTTAATTTTATTTATTTATTCCATATACACATATACCATTATACTTCTTTACATTCAACCATTATACAGAAATAAATATATTTTATTCGAATTTTTTCAATGTAACTGTGTTAACCTTATATTTTACAATATAAATTAAGACTTATTATTATTAGATTCGTCCATACATTGTAATTTTCATATCATTTATATATTACCCATGACCGAAACGGAGATGGTACATGCCTAGGGTGTATATATTGCGACAGGTTGTTCTTTCTTTTAATATCTGAGAGGTTGCGAAAGGCACAAATCCTTTACACGCAATCGTCGTTGTGTATCTATCAGTTTTTGAAATATTTTTTTACTAAACCTATCAAAAAGAAGTCGTAAGATGTAGTTAGAACTTGTATAGCTCCATCGAGAAGATACTTCTGCCGATAAATAATTAACAATCATTTGCTAAAACGTGCTTAACATGCGTGAGCATTTAAGCGAAAATTTTATTAGAATTTGGAAGAAGTAACTACTATTCCTAACATTACTTGAGATTTAGATTTCTGTTTAGGATTGCATGTGAATGACCATGTAAACTTGTAACGAGGCCAAGACCGAAATAGTCGCCAAATGGCTGGCGTTAAAAATATCTCTATTCGTACCATTTTTTACCATGGTCCATGAACAGCAATGGAGTATATGAATATCCTACAAACATGTCATATCTTAAAGCTAAAAGTATACGCAAGGTTAAAACAATACATATTATCTTGAAATCTCCAGTACTTTTCAGTTTATTTAAGTAACACCTTAAATGGCAATAAAGCAATTAACAACATGTGACATGGTTAACAACTTTTCGCTTCTTTCACTATTAACCTTAAGAAAAAATCGAAAATTGAATAACATTCTCATACATAAATTGTTTTAAAATGGGACATGATAAACAAGGTGGTCTTGATCACAGTTGTATGAAAGTTCAATTCAGATTAAACAGATTTTCTTTTTTATAAGATATACTGACGCACATCGAACGACGTAGTATTATATCTTTTAATAAGATAATTCATCAGATTTGAGAGCCTCTCTAAGCTAATTTAGATCGGAACAAAAAAGCCGGCGGAAAACTCCCGGCACTCTTTTAAAAACCTGTTATACAAGTTATTGACATTGCTTTAAGGTTTTGGCCGATCAAGCATCCTCATATAATCATTTTTATATAAATAAACATACAATACTTTAAGCATAAAACGTTTCACTGAACGTGGAACTCATTTCAACTGCTCACTGAGACATTTAGTTGTAATTGTCACCAATTTTCACTGAAAAGCGAGAGTTGGTTTACAACTAAGTCAACTGTTTTCGTTAGAATTGTCATACATACGCGTTATGGCATGTATATGTCAGGTTACCAATTACTACACGTAATTATAATACAATTAATGAGGAGGAGATTACCTTTTTGACTACTATGTTTTTATAACAGAAGTGGCAAAGGAGCACGCAGTCCATCTCATGGTATGTAGGTCCTCCCTCCTACCTCCCATGAAAATCTATAATCAATATCAGATAGGATTAAAGCTCGACCTGAGGTCGTCGTCGACTATAGATGTCATGGTTGAGAACTGAAAGGGCTTTTTACACAAGTATAACAAATGACACCTTTCCGACCGAAACGCAAATTGCTAATTAAACTACTACTCCGACAAGACAGTGGGTATTGCGATAATGCCGTCTCAGACGAACCTTTCATATAGGTTCTACCACCTGTCAAAATCCATGTTATAATTATAATGATGGACGCAGATTGTTACTACATATCTATAGTGCAACTTATTTTATATAGGTTCTACCACCTGTTAAAATCCATGATATTATTATAATAATGGACGCAGATTGTTACTACATATCTATAGTGCAACTTATTTTATATAGGTTCTACCACCTGTTAAAATCCATGATATAATTATAATAATGGACGCAGATTGTTGCTACATATCTTTAGCGTAGCTTATGAAAAATAATTACTAAATTATTGTCAACAGTATCAACAAGCAGCGCAAGCGTCGGCGATGCAATCCAAATATGTCATATGACGTCAAAAGAACTCAGCGCGAACACTACAGAATTGAGCGCGAGACTGTCGAAGCTGGAGCTGCAGTACCAGGAGCTCTCCACCCGCATGGTGCAAGCCACGAAGGACCTGTCCTCGGTGATGGACCAGCTGGCCGCCGCGCCCAAGTTCGCGGACATGCCGAGGAGGTTAGGCGAACTGCAGATCACGGTCGCCAATTTTGGATCGAAGGTATGTACTCAAAATTGTAATCATTAATTGAGGATGATTGTGTATTGATCCTAGAATGACCCTATTACAATTGATCGTAAGGATATTGCAAATGATAAATAATTTTGCACAATATCCTGCATTGGATATTAATGTTTTGACAGTTTAGGCTTAGTGTTGAAGATTGCTTAACAAAAGTTTGAGCAATATATATATTTTTTGCTTGCGTCTATAGGAACGACATTGAACAATATTTTTATAGTTCCCACTCTGAACACTAGGTATGACTTTCATTACAAAAATACACTCATGAGCTGTCAATATTATTGCGTCAATACATGTATATAATTGATCATTTGCGTGCAACGGTTTTTTCAATACATTGCTCAATAATATTACGCAAAATTATTATAGATGCAAGACACTCTTTATGTAAATGGATCAAATCAGTGACACGTT
Source organism: Polygonus leo (assembly GCA_018250455.1). Taxonomy (NCBI): domain Eukaryota; kingdom Metazoa; phylum Arthropoda; class Insecta; order Lepidoptera; family Hesperiidae; genus Polygonus; species Polygonus leo. The sequence continues at coordinate 8,573 of DWNR01004233.1, forward strand.
CGACACTTTTTTAAAACTTGTTACCCAAATTTTCTACTTTAGATTTTTTGCTAATGTTACATATTTACATGCTAATAGCTAAGGCTGGGCTTATCTTTGTTCGAGTGCTCACTAAAACATAAAAACAAAATGTAAAAGAGAAATGTTCTTTTTTCATGTATGTTTATCTTTTATTTATATTATTTCATTAATAATAAAACCCATATTAATCTCGCTATTGACCAACGCCAATTGTCTACATACATGGGGTCAATTAATATCAATGTCTCGTTTAAGTGTCTCACCCTGACATTCTAATTCCAGATGCAAGACTTCGACACGCTACTCCAAACGACGAAAACACAAGCAGCAGCAACGTCATCTGGCGTCGATGACATCAAAACAATCCTACACGAATTGGAGATAAGAACGAACAACACTATAGCCAATGTGACGGATAGTATGAAGAAAGAAGACGAGCTGAAGGGACAGATAAAGTCCTTAAATGAAACCCTGGTTAGCAGGGTCGATGTCTTACAAATGAAGATTGAGCAGATCAATGTAAGTAGTAAAGATAAAATTAACTTTAGGTTTAAAACAATTAGAATATACAGGGAAAGTTTTAAAAATATCGCCTTAATTTCTTGGTATATGATCCTAAATAAAACCCGGATTTTATAATGTTTTTAAGAAATGGGGAATAAAAGAATAAAGTAAGAAGATAATTATATCTGCAACAATGATATAATACACTTGTCCAAACGTATTACTTTAAAGTTTAAAGTAAAACTTTGAAGGTTATGTTAAGTGCCGTTAATGTTAATATTCCTTGGTTCGTTCGTTGTCTCCGTAATCTACTCTAATGTTAGTTGCTAGAGAATGCTAATAGAGCTGCTAATTATTTTGCCAGGTGGTAGAACTTATGTAGTTCGGCCGGGGAACAACCACCGCCACACTCATTATCCTCCGTGAAAAAATTTATTCTGTTTCGGTTTGGAGAGACGTGGTTGCAAGCTATACTTAAACACAAGGCGAACATCTTAGTCCTCAAGGGTAGCAACGCATTTGTGGTCAACCTTAGGTACGCAGTAATCGTACGCAGGGATGTCCATAGGCGGAAGTAACCACTTACCATCAGGTAGACTGCATGCTCGTTTACTACCTTTAAACCATAAAAAAATAAATATTTTAAGCCCAATACGTAATAATTTGTTTTCCAGAAGCAAATGAGTACGCCGACGCCGATGACGCCCACGCCCATAACTTCGAGCACGGCTTCGTCGACGACGCCCGTCAATAACGCCACTGCAGCGCCCCCACAGCCAGGTAACTTGTATTATTGATATCATTTAGACTAATAATAATAATAATTGATCGTGTGTTGTCTGAAGGACGTGTCAAGAGTCTCCGAAATCGGCGTGTTTGTATGAGAGTTATGAAAGTGGAAGAAGCTAGGCAAGTATGCCAGAACCATGCCGTTTGACACTTGATACTCTCTGCTTACCCCGTTAGGGATTTGGCGTGAAGATATGTATGTGCGTGTGTGTGTTATGTATGAGCGTGTGTGTGTATTTAGACTAATAAATTAAAATATTATATAATGTCCATAAGCGAGGAATAATAAAATGAAATAGAATATGATACTTTAAGGATATTACCTGCTTTATGGATTTTACCGATATAAAAATTTTACAGAATAGGAAACTTTTTATCCACAGTTAACAGTTACCTACTATTAATTACCATTTAACAAACTATAATTTCTCAAAAGTAACTTCAAAAACAGATTAGGATAATATTATTGAATGGAATACTTTTTATTGTCACCAATGTAATAGTTAAAAGATTATAATCTAAATAAATTAAAGTAAATGCATAGAACAATAAGACAAAATCATTTTCCAATTGTGAACGTTCTAAATTAAAGATCTTTTCGATTGTTTTAAATACAGAATGAATTTAACAAATCATGTCAAACCCAAACGAGGATTTTCTTCTGTTCCTAAATTTTCAATATAATATAATGTCACTTTTATACATAAAGAATATATGCAAATCTAGCCTCGATAGAAGATAAGTTCCACTTAAATGTTTGAACTATTAAACTATTAGCGTCTATTCAAATAGTTGTGCCATACACCTGTTTGAGAGCAAATATTTGCTTAGATATGTAAGCGAAATTACCATGCACAGTATTCGTTATTGAAATACCACAGCTTAAAAGTATTTAACGTTTAAATAGATAATTGAATTTAAAATTCTGAAGACTAAAAGCATAATATATGTAACTAGCTGTGCAGTCGCGGGGCTCCGCCCGTGTGGAATTCGGAACGCGTTTATATTATATAATTCTGAAGTAAAAGTAGCCTGAGTTACTCCTTATTTCATTAGCTATCTGCCAATGAAAGTCCCGTCAAAATCGGTCCAGCCGTTCTAGAGATTAGCCGGAACAAACGGACAGACAGACAAAAATTGTAAAAAAAATAATTTTGGTATATGTACCATGTATAAAT
>DWNR01004234.1:0-11064 GCA_018250455.1 Polygonus leo
ACCACGCCTCTCCAAACCGAAACACAATAAATTTCTTCACGGAGGATTATGAGGGTGGCGGTGGTACCTCCCCGGTTAAACTACATGAATTCTGCCACCTGGCTGCCTTATCTTGCGACGCCATTTCATACACTTCGTAATGCTTGCTAATACCCTTCATAATATTTCCTGCAAACCAAAACACCTTAAACGCCACTGTTGTTATACAACTGACGATATATGACGACATATGACGATAATAGCATCGTACTGAACCACATAAACTTCTACCATTTCCAAATTATAATTTATTTTTACGGGTATATTCCAAACCAAAAATAATATTTTCTTACTTCCTTAACAGCTATTATAAATTTTCATGAAAGAAGCAAAGTTATCCTCTATAAACTAAACACAATATCCTATAAATGTCAAAGATCATAATAATTATAAATTTCCTTGAAAACATTGATTGGATATATATACTTTGTGTTAGCTGTGATCCGTTCAATTTACAATTGAACTGTAGATACACTGCTATCGTTTGTGTAATTTCAATACATAATATATTAAGCCAACTCAGAATAGAGTTACATAATTATGTTTATTTATTTTGAGAACTTCATCCAAATATATGCCCGTGGATTAACATATCTTTTCTATAGATCTTGGCCTGTGGTACCATCATAAGTTTCTGCAAGATATTCGGAATAAAGTATAAAGATAAAGATAGTTGAATCAACAGCGATCAATCTAGATTGAGGATTGATGATAGTGAAATAAACCTAAAATTAAATAGTCCCAGAGCTGGCACTAATTTTTGGGTAGGTATTAGAGGCAAGCTGAAAACTTGGTCCATACCTCTCCTAATATCTGCAAATCCGAGTTGGGGTATATTCGGAGAGGTATGGACCAAGTTTTCAACCCAAATATTGGTGACAGCTCTCCTACTAAAAGACCATTAACGTAAAATTACAAGCCTTTTAACCGCACCATGTACATATATCGTATTCTAAAATATATCTATGTGTAACAAAATAAAAAGAATTAGTCCGTTGAGTAATGGTTCTTCAAGGCGTCCAGAACACCACGTAACAAACGGTGCGAGGCCCCAGAGACCGCCTCGAGAGTAACCCGACATTACTGCGAGGGTAATCTTTTCGCTTTTAACCCTCATTAGAATTACATAATTACTCTGTAAATGATTCGTAATGTTCCATTTAGAGTCACTTTAACTAATTAAAATGGTGTAACATTCGAGGTCATACCTACGTTGAATTTATACTTTCACTTGCAAATTAAATATATTATTCCGTTTATCAACGAGTTAATTAATCGTTAAAATTAACAAGTATAATTAAAATATATACTTCGTGTTTCAATTTCTTTATTGTTAACGAACCTTATCCAGCTGGTGTGGTTATTATAAATTTCTTTTTCAGTTGCCAACATTTATTGATTAGAAAGAAGGTCGGAATTTGCCATGCTCTGCAATGGCCAACCATGGCAGCACCAATATCCGACTTACAGGTCTCACCTTATAACCTCCCACTCAATACCTGACAATCTAAATGTAATGAAAACGTACAGCAAAAATCTTTTCCTTGACGTGAAAACCTTGTAATCGTTTCATCCTTTGATTCCTTTATCAATTTATTATTCACTCTTCCAAAGCCATGTCATTAAATAAACATCACTTTTCTGTTTATTTTAAGAAAATAAGAAAACTCTTTGATATCCGGCTCGTAATGGATGACGAAAACGACGTAATAAATAAAAGTCGACTCAGTTTGTGACATTATGGATATCCCATAAAAACTCGGTCTATTTTCGGTCAGGAAGTCAATTCGCACGCGTTACAAATGGTGAAAGACCCCATGGAGTTCAAGAACTCTTCCATCATTTAGTACGGGAATAACGTTTTTACTTTCATTCTTCATTCATCATCTTTAATACCAAAATGAGCTGATTAAAAATACAAGAATATAAAAATAAATAATAAAAACAAATAAAAAAGACTACAAAGACAAGGTACGTAAGTTTTTTTGCATTTTTACAGCGAAAAATTACACAAACATTAATTTATTTGTTAAAGGAGAATGCGGAAACATCTACTACTGACAAATACATTTGTCCAGAAATATGTCCCTTATTTCCCGTTTACACAATATCTTGCTTTTTATTTCATGTTTCATAAACTTTAAGAGAAGGTAAGTATGTTACCTTGAAAGCAACAACATTTACTAGTAAGTTATTTTGCCCTTGTATCAGTGTCGCAAAAATAGCTTTATTAATACATTTTGAAAGTGACCAGATAATATACCAGTGTATAAAGTTGGATATGACCCAAATCAAATAAAACGTCACTTAAGAAGCAAGCAGTGAGAAAGTCTGTTCAGCAAAACTTCCACTTATGAGTACAAATGTACAAGCAAATGGTGTATTCGCATTCACAGAGGCTTGGTATTATAGCGGGTACTAACCATGGGAATTCGAGTAATTATAACTCGCAAACGAACATTTAATCAGAACATAAAGACTTAAAATGCTACGACTTTAAACATTGAATTATTTAGTGAATACCTTACTGCAATAACGCCACACTAGAATTCCCTGTAGAGATTTAGACATGCACCCATACGTATGACATAAATCAAAATTATAACCATATTGTGATCATTGCTTAATGTATTGAGTATGACCCAAAAATAATAATATACACGCCCTGTTCGTTCCTCATTATATCGATTCCACAAAAGTCATCTCTGAGCATACATGTCAAACATGTACCTATGGTAGGCAAGTTACATTCTCGAATACGATCTATTACAAAAGCGAGTGTTCCTCAGTGCATTGACCTTATAAAGCATTGTGATGAGAAGCCGAATTTGTATCGGTTTTCTAAATATTATAAGAAAATATTCATGTCAATATTCGCTTAAGTTGTTATATCGCAAGACTAAGCATATTCTCGCCATGCTAAGGTTCTAAAAAAGGTGTAAAAAGAGTTTCCTTCAAACTCGGCGGCCCGTTGGGGGTCCATAAACAACGATGATCACTTTCCATAATTTTGCGAGCGTGATTTATCGATAGGTTTATTTTAAAAAAGTTATTTCAGACAAAAATATTTTGATTCCGATCTCCGTATTGAATAATATGTTAATCAGAAAATTCTTCTTTTTAAGAAAATAAAACATTTTTACAGGCCCAACAGGGGACTAAAATAAGACAAAAATAATTTAACAAGATATCCAATAAAATTTTAGTATATGTTCATGTTTAAGTAAATATATTAGGTAATTCGACATTGACATCGAAAAATTTGTCCCGATGACAGTTCGCAAAACAACATTACAATTTTTTTCGGTAGAAATTAATGAGTCGCTAAACACAAAACGTTGCTTATAAACTGTATTCTACATTTTTGTGCATGTTTCTATTTGAAATACCGGGTATACGGCGCTCTTAGTATCGAATATATCATATAGTGGATTTCATTTATTGCGAGCGTAATGTAACAGACAAAGCATATTGTATGCTTATATAGATAACGTGTGAATTTCATAATTTCTTCTTTTGATTTTACGCATAAATAAACCAATGGATCATAAAGGTGTCCGTTATAAATAAACCTTAATTATTGTAATGTATTCCGATCACATTTCCCACAAGACACGGCACACGTAATGTCGCAGACCGCTATTCATATCGCGCCAACACGCTAGTTGTTTTATACACCGTAACGTTAAACATAAACATTCAACACAGCTCCCCAACTTCGGTTGGGTAAGAGTATTTCATAATAGATGCTAATTAGTAAACTTTTATTTAATTGCCCAACAGCGTTCTTGATTCATGTAGGTTTATATTGGCGGAGTTCTTGAGCCATCACAAGTTAGCTATCAAACTTAAAGACAAACTACTTTCAAACATTTTTCGAATAAATATTTCTAGACTAACAAAATGGCTGTTTTAGAATTGATATAAATTGTCTTCAATATAACACGACAGCTGGATTGCTTGCTTTGTACACGAATTCAGATGTGAGTCAGACTTCATACCGCTCCCACGGGAGCTCTTAGGGCCTGTCTCACCGACAATCTTGGGACGACTGCTAGTAGAGCAGTGTCGAGCACTCAACTACGGTTGACCGCAGCCGTACACCTCACCCAACAGAGTTTAAATGCCGGAGAATAATGAACTATTGAGCATTGCTAGAAGATTATACTAATATAGATAGATAGATAAACTCTTTATTGTTTGTACAAATTATTAAGATACAGAACATAAGAGAAAACAAATTAAATATGATAAAGTAACACAAACAATAGGCAGCCATATCGCTTTAAAACGATTTCTTTCAGGCAATCCGAAAAGATTAATCGATACAAAAGTAAGGCGGGGGTGTACACAGACACTTGAAAAATATAATATACGTTTTTCTGAGTCATAAAGTTATAAATACTTGTAAAACAGACAAACAAATATTCTAGAAATTCATTTTCGCTTTTACTTATTAAAAATGTCCCTTGCACCATATTTTTTAAAAATCTATATAGGCAAAACTGATTAACTGACTGACATATCCACGCACAGCCGAAACTACTGTTCCTAGAAACTTGAAATTTTGTACAGGGGTTCCTCTCATGATCTAAGTGAGCACTAAGAAAGGATTTTTCGACATTCCACCCCCAAGAAGTTTTCGGCTTCTACGCGGACGAAGTCGCGAGCAAAAGCTAGCATTGCATATGAATATAGAGTTGTTGCAATGCGAATGCAGATGCAGTTAAGACTTTGTTTTTAAAAAGTTGACTGTTTTTATCATAAAAATAATAGTTGGAAATACTATATACTTAAATAAAAAACAAAACAAACTGCAAAAATAACAAACTTTATAATAGGGAAATCTAGCTAAAGAGTTTTATCTACACACAATTTCTCTATGACGTAATTGAAAGAAAACTTCATAATAGATTTCACAGAGCTTACACAATATAGTTGGCTATTATTACAATAATTGGAGCGGAGAACGTCCGTACTTTTTATATCCTTTCGTGCGTGGCTTGATTGATGACTTTCTTTACAATGTGACAGTTTCCGAAGAATTGCGGCTAAGCCTGCCCCAGAAAATATAAAAGTCAGTCTTGACTGGTCTCGAGTAACAAAGCATGTCCATGAAACGTGAATGGTTCTACTTTAATTGCTCCCAACTCGCCTTTGGCGGAGAAAGCATAATTTTAGAGCTTAATTAAAAATATCAAAAGCCATATCCAATAATAACGTTTTCTTACTAAGCTAATTTGAAATGAAATTTTTCCAGTTTTGCAAATAATCTCGGTTTATAAAAGATGCTAATATCATCAGTAATATCTTTGAATATTATATTTTTAAACGCCTATATATAAATATTAGGTATTTAGAACTAACGAATGTTTTCGATGAAATTATGAATTTTCCTGTACCGTTTGGATGTCCACTGCGTCGGACGTGGCCCTCCCCTAATTATCGCTCTCCTTCAAGTTTTCTTAAGTTCAGTTGTTTGAGAAACGATCTGTGGCCTTTTGACTAGATGTGGTTGTCCTACCATACAACTATTTCCTTAATCGTGTAAAATTGTGCGTTAAAGGTACAAAAGGTACTCGGGTTTTACCCGAGTGGGAAATCTAGTTCTATGAAAATATATTTTAACACCTATAAACACAGCTGTTAAATGTACTTCTATACACTCACAAACTATAATATAAAATTACATACAACACCAACACCAACGGTCGAAGACCCAATAAGCGTCCGTTTTATATGAATTTTAACATCAAGCCATTCCCATAAATATAAATTGTTGTGTATCTGCATAAATATTTATTTTCCCGTCCCAATAGTGCTTCGAGTGGAGCGTTACTTTTACGGTCCGATACGATAAAGTGATAGCGATGCAGTGATGCAGTCCAGCTGACGATGCAGTCCATCTTCTTTCATAGTATATCTTTGCATGCGCTAGTTGCATAAAACCGAGTGCTCTAACTTTTCTGGCAACACGTCAAATTAAAGAGTTTTTTCGTGTACGCAAAAAAATAATATAAGTATATGCATGGTTTCTTCGTACAAATAAATTAATTACCTTGTTCTACAGACATTTTGTTTTTTTTTTCTAATGGATCACAAAGTATCCACAAACCCCAATTATTTGCAATTGATTAAATTAACATTTTATCATTACAACATACAATACAATAAAACAAAATATTACTTACAATTTATTTAAATAGGGCACAGCACAAAACTACATTAACCTTAGAATAGACATAACCTTAGAATTAAACTAAAAACGCTAATAGTGTATTGAAATTAAACATTTCAAAAGTATTGAGAAAAGACATAAAATAAAATTACAAAGGTTGTTGCTGTACCTACTCGTACGTAAACACATTTTTCAATTTAAGATAACGTCTACCTATATTTGAAGCGATATTTATTTCCCAGCTTTGCAAAAGAACGCGATCCGATGCGAAATGATCCGATACGATACAGAAAGAATGCAGCTAACAATATTACGTCCAGATCAGAGTCCAACGGATCTTGGGCAGTGATCCGTGGAGAAGGGAAGTGGCTACGTTCCGCTCTCTGCTCACAAGATAATAAACGACCCAATCACCAGTATATACAATGTACATGCTAAATGTGTGGAGTAAGACTACTTTTACATTTACGTTTACGATTAAGTCATAAAGAATTTTACACGCGAGCTCTGACGGGTAACGATTTTAACTGGGCTGTGCTGGGTCAGTAAACAAGACGTGAGGTTACTGAAGTCGTTTCCTGATTCTTTCTGTTACTTACATAAAAAGATTTTTTAACGTTTAAAAGTAGCACAAGGGCTTACAGTTCATCTGGTGGTTAATGGTCTCTGCTTCCCATGAACATTTGTAAGTTGACCACAAATGCGAGGAGAGAGATATTCGCCTATATGTATATATAATATAAGTGTAGTCGCCACGGGTCTCCAATATAGAAAAACAATAATTGCTTCATGACAACGGTGGTACCTTCCTGATCAAACTACCCAAGCTCTACCACCTATAAAATGTGTTGGTAAGTGCGTCTATGGTAACTATTCACACCCCACTGATTGAATATCATTAGCAAACTATAGCTACTTATGAACTTTAGCTGCTAGGCAAATGAGTTTTTAAATGTCAGCACAATTTACTTTTTGCTTTAGTTCATTGGCTTCTCCTAGAACAAATTAGTTGAACCAAATCAGTTCATCTGACTTTTACTGTTTGTTCTAAAAAGTTAATAAACACTAATCAGCCCAGTTTTTACAGTTACTGTACCGTTAGTTTGCGCAAGTAAGCTGCGGTCAATATTTCAATTACTGCAGTGTTTTACGCAGTCAATGGCCCTTTAAGCAAACTAACTAAATAAAACAGGCACTTAAGTAGTTAGAAGAGAAATTTAGCTTTAAATAATATACAAAAAATGTTTTTTAATCTTACTTGAATTTACAAATATTTCATATCCTAAATTAAATTATTTGGTGTCCTTTCTCGTAGATGCAACTTAAGTACTGAGTCTAGTCAAATTAGAATACAAATAGTTTTACTAGCTAGATGATTTGTATTGTATCATTTACGAACAAACAAGGTGAATTGTGGTGAAATTAAGTAATAGTGAAGTAGACACGCTGGGTGGGAGACAAGGATAAAATATTTATTGTAGTCAAACAATCTGAAATCTGCAAGGGCGACATTCTTGCACGCATTCGCTAGGCGTAAACCATCAATTAGCCTTAGCCGAAGTGCCTTTATTGCAGAAATGTACGTAGTGCGGCCCTTTGCGGTAGGTCTTTTAACGACTACTTGTGAAATTTTTTGATGTTAAAATTTTTGTTTTTTTATAAAATTACATATTAATCAAGCAAGATTTTATTATATTTTTTTTTAGCGCGCTCCACTTTTGAGCTTCACGCTTAAACTTTTAATAATATAATTACGCTTAGCAACTTATTATTAATGTTTAAAGCTTTTTTATAGTTTATTCGGAGGCATTATTATTTGACAAATCAGTTAATTATTTTTCTTTAGTAAGTAACGGCAGTATTTTATAAGATGTCTATAAATAACAAATTAAATATATTAATAAACTGGCTATAAAACCGTATGGCTTTCTCGAAACCAAAGTCTTGGTTATTAAAATTTAATAGACGTATCCAGAGAACGTCGTGCGTGGTTCGTACGGTGTCCGAAGTTCGAAGGCGAGGGGAGCCGTCGGAACTCGTTTGATGCATAAGTGATCAAATGGACTCCATTCGAACCGGGTCGATGTTCCATTGCGTAACAAACCGTTACCTATCTATTTAAATTGGGCTCGGATAAATTTGATGTACTGTCCACCGAAGCGGCAAGATCTTTCACAGCTCTCCAATTTGTGCACAATACCATTGGATTACATACGTGTACGTGACTCTGGAACAACTGGTGGCGTTATGTCATTCGTTTCTGTAGATTATTGATGGTGGTACAAAAATGCTTGGGAAATGCCGCTGTAAGGTTGAATGAGCTAACTTCTCAGTACCGTGTGACAAAGGTATTTATATTATATCTTTGCCTTCATGTTTTATAAATGCATCCAATATATAGGCGATGTATTGTAAACATCGAGACAATCGTAGAAACTCGGCTTTCGATGACTAAAGAAAAATAATGTTTGTTAGGTACTTGCCTCACAGCATGACTAAAGGCTACGTACGCAACAACATGACGTGTTAATTGGAAATTGTATATAGGTGAGCGGTTGGATAGGAGTTTGATAACATCGACTTGAATATTCAATATTAATGTAGCGTGAAATAATTTCAAGCATTTTACAGGGGCTATCAATCGGCCCGTTAATGAGATTGGTCCGGAGCCGGCGCGATTGCGTCGACCAATTTGTGCCTCATTACACCTCGCTAATGAAATACTGCTAGCTTAACGTTTACGTAACAGCGCTATCCTCACCCACTTCCTTTCTCGCTATCCTCGCCCTCTTTCCCTAACCGCTATCCTAATTCTTACGAACATTCACGACAAAGCAAAATATATTTTCTAGATTTTTCCATTCAATCTTATCAACATAATTTGCTTCTCAGTCTTCCGTAATTTCCGTTCCCGAAGTCTTTGAACGTGCTAGGGCATAACAGAAATGTGTAACGTTATTTTTTCAAACAATCTGATCTGCATTAACATGCTACTCAGTCTTTTCTTTGATATCCGTTACTCCGATAGAGTCAGCAAAAAGTATACCAAAGTTACGATAAACGAAAACAAAACATTATACCGATTATACTGGTGTTCAAATTAAACTTAGTTGATGCCTTTAAAACAACACGTCACTTCGGTATCGATCGCCATGCTTTTGTAACTATCGAGCCGTTATTAATTTGATTAATGGCTTGCTGAAACTTGCTGAACACTTTCTAAACAAAAATGGCTGGAGTTGAGAAGTGTGGGTCATCTTACCGCAACTGAAAGTGTTGTCGTCGGTCGGCAGATTGACCTCCGACCGAGCTTTCACTCGCTGCCCACACAGTTGCAACTGAAGCTAGATTTATATTATTACAATAGAAATGCTACTTGATACAAACGTGGTTTTTCTTTATAACCCTTGTTAAACAATCATGCTATCATGGAAAGTAGTGTCTGTCGCACAAGGATATTTGAATACAACCCCAAGTATGATAATATAATCATAACAGAGGGTAACCACAGATACAATCTTTGAGGAAAAATATCTTGGCCAAGTCTCGTTCATTCGAAAATTCCTTAACTGAGCATTATGAAGGTGACAGTAGTACGTTCCCAAGCGAACTACGCGAGATGTACCTGACTTATAAATATTTTATAATCCTACAGGCATCGTGGATACACTAGCATGAGTACATAAACGCAGAACAAAAAACTAATTTAGATTTTTTTTTCTAGCTGAGAATCGAACCCAAAATCTTCTACTACACTTTGACTTCACATAAAAATAATCAGAAGCCCTTTTTATACTTTCGCAAATTAAATATGATATCGGATCGCAAGCAGTTCGCGGGGTGAGTGCACCGTGACCGCGACCTCCGACCGCGCTTTCACCCCGATGCCATGTTTCAATATTTTCTCCGATTTTATTTAACTTTATTACATAATTATACTTTTGCCTTTCTTTGAGTAAACAAAGTAATAAGCTAATAATTGGTAGTCGTTCCTTATTTAAATTAATAATAAAAGGTATTGTAGGTATTCATCGTATTACTCGCAGTGCTGGTTTCTATTTGTACTTCCTTTTATTTATCGTTGTGACTAATGACAGGTCCTGTATGAATAATATAAAAGTTTTCGTCCGAGTATAAATAGAGACAATATTTTTGGTTCAATAAATCATCATCCGATAATCAACAAAGCAGGTGGACGACGCTTAGTTAAATGTTATTTTTTGCTGAAACGGAAGTTTTCCGTTGATGGTAAAATCCGTTCTATTACAGAATTGGTAAGGTTGGGTTGGAGTGTTAAACAAAATGCAAGAAAATAAGCGAGTCGGCCGACAAGCGCTGGGCCTACGTACGTTTTCATTTCATTTTATTTGTTCATAATTGGTCAGTTAGTGGTATATTGTAATGGAGGTAAAATAAGAACATTTCCGACATAGACTTTCATAGGCACATTTGTAAATAATTTACGGATAAATAAAATAAAATATCCGTTTATTGTACGAATAATTCAATTCCAATACCCAAACATAAACAGATACACCGCTTTATACGAACTTATAAACGAAATGCACATTTCACTAAAAGCTTTTCCATTTAATGTTACCATGCCAAAGATTAAGATCTCATTCACGATTTTCCTCGGTATATGCCCCGGTGCTAACTTTACTCTACTTAGCCGTGTACTATTAAATGTTTTTTGACACAAGAGCGGCTTGAGCAAAGCAAAGGTATCGTGCAACCGCACTTGCACGCCGCAGCTCACGCGAGGAATCAAAGGCTTCGACTAAATTGATAAATATCTGCACCACAATATTCTCGGGAACTTGCTACCTGAGCCTTGTATCGACACT
>DWNR01004235.1:0-11062 GCA_018250455.1 Polygonus leo
ACATCCTACGTAATCGTTATTATTTAACGTACGTATGTTACATTAACCAACAGTTTGATACAACCGGCCCTAAGAGGCAATGATAAAAAAAATACACTCTTTCTCTATGGTTCCATCAGACTTTAATTTTTTCTCTAAAATAACATTTTTAACACATAACGATTCCCAAGATTCCCTATTCCTATGCCTATGTAAGTGTTACCGGCACCCACAAGAGACGTTTAAAAAGACATCCAGGACCCAGAACAGAAACTTAAACACATCATTCAGGTTATGTATAAAAAATACACCCAAAACCCAGAACAGAAACCTTAATAAATCATTCCAATTTCTGACTTACCAGGAACCGAAACTGTGACTCGATTGATCCAAATACAAACGTCTTAACATCCACTACTCGCCCTTAATTTCGCTGATCCCCTGCCTACGTGATCTCGCCCCTCTTGCCCTTAGCGCTATATCATTTCCGAGCAAACAAGCGCCCCCAGTCCCGAGTTGTTTAGGAACGAGAAACCAATAAACCGTACGGATTTATTGTCGTCCAGAATGGGATGTTGCTAAGTTGGCTTAAAGCTTTTTAAAGGTAGCAAACGAGCGTACAGTCCACCTGATGGTGAGTGATGATTGCCGACCATGGATGTTACTAAGCTATGTACCATTGAATCGTATACGAGTTAAACCACCATACATTATCAAACGTATTTCGTATTATGAAATAAACTTCCTTGTATAATACTAGTCATAAGAATTTGGATGTCCTTTTGATTGAACCCAGAGTGTATCTGTGTGGCGACCATTGGAACATTGAAGCAATGTTATTACTATACCTTTTACGCTTACAGAATATTTTTTACATAATGTCACAATTATGTTGTTTTTGCTTGTTATCGACGAGAAAACGAAGCTTAATAAAAAGTGTACAATTTTTAAAAATTCGTGGCCCAACTATTGACTTTAACTTAACGATTGTTCTAATCAATTGACTTTACCAAAAAAAATATGTCTTTAGCGGAACATTTGGTGGCCAAGTAAAAACGAGTTTATTCGTTTATAACAATTTTAATGCAGAGCACAGTAGTTACCATTTTGAATTTTGTATGAAGTATAGACAAGAAGAAAAAGTGTTGCCAGGCGCGCCAAATATAGACAAAAATAAAGGTGTTGCCAGGCGCTCCAACATCCTCCCGCCCGTTGAAAGGCCACTTTCAACCATCCTGTTCCTCAGCTGGTAGCAAAGGACACAGTCGTACTATAGGTCTTCGGACGTCTCCTTTCGCAGTTCTGATTTCGGCGACCCTTGCTACTCCATCTGATCCAGGAAATAGCCGCTGCACACGACCCAAGCGCCAACACAATGGAGGAACGTGATCTTCCTGAATGAGCACTAAATCATTAATTTTCAGACTTTGAGTGTTACTTTTCCATTTCACTCTTTGTTGCAATTCACATATATACTCCATCTGCCAGCGGTTCCAAAAATCTTGTCGCAACTTTTCAAGGCGAGCATATCTTGACAAACTTGCATCTTTTACCATGCTGTAATCTGATGTAGGCAGGGCCGTCAGAGGCCTTCCGATTAAAAAGTGCCCTGGAGTGAGGGATAGAAGGTCATTTGGTGAGGATGATAAGGGATACAATGGACGACTGTTTAAGATTGCCTCCACTTGCGCAAACAAAGTTGATAGCTCCTCAAACGTTAAATGACTATTGCCCATGACCCTTCTTAAATGATATTTCGCGGATTTAACCCCAGCTTCCCAAATGCCGCCGAAGTGAGGAGCATAAGTAGGAATGAAAGAGAATTTTATACCCTGCTGGCCTACAAAGTCAGATAGAGGTTCCTCATTATTTTTGAAAAATGTTCCCACTTCTTTAGCAGCGGCAACAAAATTGCGACCGTTATCGCAAAAAATTTCAATTGGTTTGCCTCTGCGCGCGACAAAGCGACGAAGAGTCATGATGAATGCCTCTTTAGAAAGGTCACTCACTGCTTCTAGGTGAATACATTTAGTGCGTAAGCACACAAACAAACATAAATAACATTTTACAAGGCGACTACCTCTACCCTTGCGATTTAAAATTTGGAACGGACCAGCGAAGTCCAAACCGACAGACATGAATGGAAAACCTGGAGTGATTCTTTGAGCCGGAAGCTCTCCCATTTTAGGAAAAATAGGTTTACTACTTAAACGCTTACATTTTATACAGTGACCTACTGTACGTCTCGCTAAGAGCCTACCAGCAACTGGCCATACCATCTCTCTTATCGTTGCTAATAATAATTGCGGTCCAGCGTGCAAATTATTAATATGCTCTCTTTCGAATAAGAGCTTTGTTAAATGATGAGACGAATGTAAAAGTATAGGGTGCTTCTTTTCGTATGCGTATTTCGAAGCATTAAGTCTACCACCGACACGAATTATATTTTCTTGGTCCATAAATGGCGACAAAGATAAAATTTTACATTTAGTATTATTAAGCGATTTGTTTTCCAACAGTGATTTGTATTCTACTGGAAACGACTCCCGTTGAGCGATTATACACAAAGAATTAAATGAACTCTCTAGCTCATCCGCTGATAAAGGTCCTGTGCGTTTAAATGTAGGATTTTTTAAATTATAGATAAACCGTTTAACATATGCAAAAGATCGTTGTAGCTTATTTAATGTTGAAAATTTATTTAAATTAATTATTGGTTCTGTTAAAGCTACTGCATTTGATTTTATTTCTGGCAAAGATTCGTATTTGTTGTATTTTAATGTAGGCCACTTACATTCATTTTTGTATAAAAACTCAGGGCCATACCACCATAAATTCTTAGTGATTAAAATGTGAGCATCTACACCTCTGGATATTAAATCGGCGGGGTTATGAGTAGTAGACACATAACGCCAGGATTCTCGAACCGTTATCTCAATAATTTCTGAAACACGATTAGCTACGAAAGACTTTAATTTGCTTAAATCACTATTAATCCAAGCGAGCACCACGCTAGAGTCACACCAGTGGTAAATTCTGTCAGGCTTTTTTCGTAGAGCATCCACTACCGACTTAGAAAGCCTAGCAGCGAGCAGAGCGCCGGACAACTCAAGTCGTGGCACTGTAGTGGGTTTTAAAGGTGCAACCTTCGATTTTGCACAAAGCAATCTAACGCTTATATTACCACTCATACTAACTGTACGCATATAAATGCAAGCGCCATATGCATATTGCGATGCATCACTAAATGTATGCATTTCTATCAATTTTGGTGTTTCACCTATGACTAACCGAGGAATTTTAAAATCTAAAAGACTATTGAGACCTTCAGCAAACCTTTGCCACTCAATTTTGATGTTAGTAGGCACCGGTTGATCCCAATCTAATTTCAATTGCCAAAGCTTCTGTAACATTAATTTAGGTTTAACAACAAATGGACTTAATAGCCCCAGTGGATCAAACAATTTAAATGAATTAGACATTATAAAACGCTTAGTAATATTTTCACCGTCTGTGATATTCTTTATAGGAAAATATAGAGTATCCGAAGATGGACACCAACCAAGCCCTAGGGTACTGGTTGACTCACTTATTGTTAAGTTTTCATTTAATTGACCATCAAATATATTTGGTAAGTTACTTTTAAATTTTCTTAAATTGAAACAGCCCTTTTGTAAAGCAATTGTAATCGCGTTTTGTATATACCGTAATTTGATAGGATCATCATCACCCGTGATGAGATCATCTATATAGAAATCCTTTTGAATTATAGTTTTAATAAATTTATCTTCCTGCTCTTCCCCTAGCTGCCACAAACAACGCGTACTCAAATAACTAGCACTAGCAGTGCCATATGTGAGAGTATTTAATCTTAGAGTACTAAGTGGCTGTGACTCATCCTCTCTCCATATTATTAGTTGTAGGTCGCGATCATCTTTATGGACCAAGACCTGGCGGTACATTTTCTCTATATCTCCCGTCAAAAGGAATTTATATTGTCTTGCGCGTATTAAAATAGAGAAAAGAGAGTCTTGCACATTTGGACCTACCATAAGGATGTCATTGAGTGAGTATCCTGAGGAAGAAACAGCAGACCCATCAAACACAACTCTAAGCTTAGTAGATTCACTTTCTTCCTTGAAGACAGGATGGTGACATAAAAAATAAGAATGGTTTGGCTTAATTCTGTCAGACAGAGATAAATGACCTAGATCGGCATATTCATTAATAAATTTTGAATATTCAATTTTTAAAATAGGATTTTTCTTAAATCTTTTTTCTAATAAAATAAAACGTCTCTTTGCTGTATTGTAAGTATCTCCCAAACAGTCAGGCGAATCCATCATGGGTAATTTTACACAAAACCTGCCCGATGGTTCACGGGACGTATTGGCTAAAAAATGGCTTTCACATGCCTTGTCTTTATCACACAAAACAGATTTAATAGGAACTTCCTCCAGCTCCCAAAACTTTGTTAACTTTTTATTTATATTATCCAATGAAATATTATAAGAAGCAATATTACACTTATTTGGATGATTAGAATTTTGATTAGAATTAAAAAATGATGAACTTATTGGACCAGCTATTAACCAACCTAACTGTGAATTAATTAATTTAGGTTTATTAGCACCGAGAGACTTCTGTCCGACCTTGAGGATTTCCCAAAACATATCGGCTCCTATTAAAATATCTATAGGTGCAGGCTGATAAAACTTTGTATCAGCTAGCTGCACATCCTTAGGCAAATTTAGACTTTGCAAGTTCAATGCGACTTTAGGTAAAGAACCAGTTATTTCTGGTAGAATGTAACAGGATAATAGTGTACTAAAACTTCTATTTACTGATTTTATCATAGGTTGACACATTTCTACTACATTATTTGTACAATTATTGCCAATACCGATAACCTTTAGTGGGTTAATCTGGGTAGAATTTAATGACAATTTATCCCTCAACGATTTGGTAATAAATGATGATTGACTGCCGCAATCAAGCAGCGCCCGAACTTTAACGTTTTGTCTAGTTAATGGGTTCGAGACTTCGATCATAGCCGTAGAAAGAAGCACATGATCTGAAACTTGATTAGAAACATTAACCAATGACTCATATTCGTCGACTGAAACAGCGTTACTATTATTGACTACCCCAGGGGTATGTAACAAACTGTTGTGTCGGTTTTTGCATTCACGACAAGGCCCCATACGACATGCACTAGCTGGATGCCCTTGACGTAAACAATTCATACATAACCTATATTTTTTGACATCTTCTAACCTCTCTTCAATCCCTTTTGACTTAAACGTAGAACAGTCATAGATTTTATGGGCTTCATTACAAATTATACAACAGAGCGAACCATAACGTTTTTTAAATGATTTATTTGAAGAAAGAAAAGATTTTGTATATGGATTATTTTGCAATTTGGTTTGATTATTTTGTAATTGATAGGTTTTAGACCCAGAAGGTAAATTTTTTGATGGAAAATCAGTTTTATTATTATCAGTCCTATGATTACGATTCATTGACTCCAGTACGTCCGCGCGGTCTATGAGAAACTTAGTAAATTCGTTTAAAGTAGGAACATCACCCTCGATACTATTGCGTTGCTCCTCCCATTTCATTAAGGTGACACTGTCTAATTTAGATGTTAACATAAAAATAATAACAATATCCCATTTGTCTGTCGGTTGGCCCAAGCTGGCCAGTGCCCGCATGTTCTTTGTTACATGGTCGACCAAAAAACGCAACGATCTTTCAGACTCACGTGGAAGTGACTTAACGTTAAATAAAGCATTAAGATGATGGTTTATTAAGATACGTTTGTTATCATAACGACTGCAAAGCAGCTTCCATGCATCAGCATAGTTAGCAGAGGACACCTCTAAATTCGAAATAATACGTGCTGCATCGCCTTGTAAATAAGATATCAAATAATGAAATTTATGAACTGGAGAAATTTTATTATTGTTATGAATTAAACTTTCAAATGTATCCCGGAACTCTAACCAGCGAAAATAGGCCCCATCAAATTTGGATATTTGAATTTGAGGTAATTTTAAACCTACTTCATGATTTTCATAGTGACAAGATTCATCATGATTCGAGTTACAACTGTCACCCCGTCTCGTGTGAGCATCTAATAAAGTTTTAGCAGAGACAATGTTTGAAATAAATTCTTGTTCAATTGCATCTCTTTCATCTATTTCAACACTAATACTATCTGAATTAAGAACCTCAATCTCACTCTGCAAGTCATCAAACTTAACTGACAATGCCTCGATTTTAGCCAATTTAACAGTTAATTCTGTTAACTGTATTTTGAGCAACTTAGGCTCACTATTTAGATTACTTAAATAATTTTTAAATTTGGTTATCTGACCCTTTATAGAAATACGTTTAGTTAATAATTCCTTCAAACGCTGTTTATCGTTTTGGTCAGGCATTGTTAATTAAGTAAGTTGCAACAGGTAAATAAATTAATAATTATTTTATCTCACGCTCCTTGCTCCGGCGACACTCCAAACCTGATCCGGCAACGATCCCCCGGATTCGCCGCTGCTGCAGAAGGCAGCTACACGACTCACTGGTAGCCTCCCTTTGCGTAGGCACCCTGGAATAGTCAGCCGCGATATTAAATAATGCGTAATTTACTATAGACAGACAATCGATATGTGGGTACCGCAATAAATACTAACAAGCAAACACTATCTTCCTTTTTTAATATATTACGGAAATTTCGCTAATAAACAATTAATTTTACCACTACTTTATGAAAAATAATGAAATATCAGACAATTACAAGTAACTTTTTGTATTTTTATAAACTTTAACAAGTTGCGAATGAGTTTGACAGTTTTATAATTAATTTAGGTATTTAAATTAAAAATGGCCGGCCGCCATATTACTTTTTCGCCGCCATTGTCTTATTCTTTTCATATTTACTTTGAATTTGCAATTATAGGCAATGATTACAGGTTTCTTTACAATATTTAGTAATATAATACAATAGAAAGGATTTAATGGGATAGGGAGTGATAATAAGGCTCTTTGGCAGAACAAAGGATTCACTAGGGCACTTATCTTTTGTCGATTTTGCCGCTGCTGCACGATGTGGAACTTTAGCTGCACCACTGCTCGTTCACCAGCTCGTCCTTTGATAATAATCTGCTACTCCTTTATCCGATGAGTTCGATGTAGCTCGCAACTCTTCAAATTGTGGGTACCTTGAACGATCGTTAGCCGCCGTAACTCTTTCGATGAAATTACGCGTACTTCTTGACGATTCGCGAGTTCTTGTTGTTCCCCTCATGGGCCACCAATTTATGTCTTTAGCGGAACATTTGGTGGCCAAGTAAAAACGAGTTTATTCGTTTATAACAATTTTAATGCAGAGCACAGTAGTTACCATTTTGAATTTTGTATGAAGTATAGACAAGAAGAAAAAGTGTTGCCAGGCGCGCCAAATATAGACAAAAATAAAGGTGTTGCCAGGCGCTCCAACAGGTAGTAATGTTAAATGACGTAATGGCTATCCTAGATAATTTCTAGGATTGCAATAAATGGCAATCCTAGGTAATTTCCTATTTTCAAAAAGCATTGTTAAGGAAAATACTGGGAATTATGAAAATATAGCTTCAATCTTAGTTCGCACAAACTTTAAATCCCATGCTTTTAAATTTTGTTGACAAAACTCATAGTGCAGAAGTATACCAGTCAAGTCTTGAACTTGACTGTTATATCTTGTTTTTGCCATTCATCACATAGATAAAAATAATTTTATTTATGTTCAGCAAATATTTTTATATATGTTGTTTATGATTATTTCACAAAACTCAGCATTTTAGCTCTTTGTGAGTAATTTCCCTTTTAAAAAGTTTGGAGCTCTTCCAATTGTATCGATTACATCTTCTCCGGACTTACTCATGCTACCCACATGATTTGTATGATGCGAATCTCCCCATATTTGACATTTTATGAAAAATGTAGATTCAATCGACTCAAATGCAACGATGGCAATGCGTATAATTTTTTATATTTTGATGTAAGAATCTATCATTATTCTCATGTTTATTTTGAGTTTGCTATTTGCAAAAAGTAAGATAGATAAAAATATGATGAATTTCACTTGTTAGTAAAGAATTATGAATGAAATGGATATAATATCCAAATTCATACGCACATCGAAAGTAATAATTTTCAGACGTGAGTAATTTGTGTACTTTCAGTCCCCGGAAAGCAAGATATGTGCCAATAATTCATTGGACATTTATTACAACGTTGCGGTTTTATAAATAACCACTAGTTTCACATCAACGTGTAAATATAGTATCTGCGATTGATTCATGGACGTTCAGCAGCTGTTTACACGGAGGGACTTGAGGAAAAATCACACTGCGTTCAAATTATTGCCTTTTGTTCGCGGAAAACATCATTGTTGTAGATTTATAGTCCGCTTGAAACAATGTATTTTGTATGTAATTTAGTTTTTTCACACTTATTCCTTCCTTCCTTGCTCATGAATTAAAGGCAACCTTGTAACCATTTTTTTGTTATTTTTCATGTTAGATATTTATTAAATACTGTAAACGTAGGTTTAGTATAGATTTCTACATTACCTAAATCCACAGAGTGTTGTAGCTGTTCGGTAACAACAGACAACCGATTTTTAGATGTAGATATATCGATAAATTCGTGGCACTAGGTGCTGGTTGTTTGGTTTACGGCAGTCAAGGCTGCGCACGCGCACGAAGCTCAGTTGCGTAATTTACACACTGCCATCAATTTTCACTCGTACATAATACACATGTGTTGCGATCTGTTTACTTGTTGCTTTATTGTGTTTGATTCCAGCACACCATTTGGTTGATGATTTACTATTGTAATACCTGTTATGTAGTGCATTTCATATATGACTTACAACATTAACATATGTTTTAAACGAACGACATTATTGTTTCATAATATTATTCTGGATGATTTCCAAATACAATATAATGCATTTATGTTACCTATTTGGATAGCATAATTTTATTAATTCGAAAATCTCTTATCATAAGGCAGTAATTGTTTCATCTAAAGTAAAAAGAAATAGTCAAGTGCGAGTAAATCTTGACAAGTAGTAACAGTAATAGTCCTATCCTTTTAATTTATAGGAAACTAGCTGACCCCGAAAACGTTGTTCCGCCATTTTGGACAATTTCTTTAAAAATTGTAGCCTATGTTTTATTCTGATGTATAAGCTATATTATTGTAAAGTTTCATTAAAATCTATTCAGTACTTTTACGTCAAAGAATAAGAAACATCCATACGAGTACTTACAAACTTTCGCGTTTATAATATTAGTAGGATTAGCTCAATGTCCTAATCCTATTGGACTTGGCACCCTTTAGGTACCGAAGTATAAAATTATCAAAAGGTTGTCACAGCTTTATGAATAAATAAAGCATTGCGTACCTGTCCCAGTTAGTGTAGTTTGTGTCTAATATTTAGTTGAAGTCATTGTCTGAGTCGGTCACTGAATTGGAAGCTATTCAAAATATTCGCAAAAAAGAAGACGTGCTTACCTAAAAATGTTTTTCCGTCATCCCTCGTCACCTTGTGTTTTCGCTCGTGTTTATTTATTTTGTGAAATTCTTGCGGATCTTTTGAAGACGTGACGGCAGAGAAACTAGACTGCCTAGAGCATACCTACTGGTTTTTATGTCTGAATATCATTGTTAAATATTGCACTATTTACAATATGCACTACTTACAATAGTTACTATTGACTTTCATAACAATTTTTGAGTTCTTGAAGCTTTTGTTCTTGAATCTTATCTCGTTATTGGTTAGGCTGCAAGAGGTATTATCCATCATGGAAATGATGTTTGCATTTTACTTAATTTATACGTCATTGAAATAATTTACCAAGTGTTAATTGGAGTCGCACACTAAGGGTTTCGTACCAACAGGTGGCGTAGTGAACATTTGAAATAATGTAGTGAACATTTGGAATAAAGTAATTCCAAAATCCGAAAATACCAATCTCTTGCAAGAGGTTCATTTTTATTTTATTTTTCATATTTGTTGTTGTAGCGGCCATAGTAATATACAAATTTTATGAATTTTTCAAGTATCTACCCTAAACTCTGTGACAGACAGATCGACAGACAGACGGACAGCGAAGTCATAAGATCCTGTAGAACCCTTTGGATATATAACCCTAAAAAGTAGCATGAAGTGTGGTTAAAGTATTGTCTATTTAAAATGTTCTCTCATGCAGTGTTTACACTGGAACGATATTTAGCTTCGCTTTGATCTCCTAAACATTACGTCACGCAGATTGAGGACGCTGTGTTCCGGACTCTCTTTATATCCTAACGTAAAGATTTCGCTCATAGATACACGCTTTTTTCTATTTCCGTGTACATATTTTAAATTTTAATAAGGACACTATTGTCGAAATCTTTTCTATTTTGTTCTTTAATTGAGGTAGTTTATGAAAAAGAGAATGTATTCCACACGGTACTGATTTGCCGTATGTTACAATTGTTAATGTAATTTACGTAGTACAGATGTTAATGGGACTATTAGTTGATTAGTATTCATAACATATATGCAAAACGTTGTATATACGTTTTTAATGTTATAATTTTTTTCGCAGTTTCTTTATAATGAAATAGCTTAGAAAACGTTGTAATTTTCTAGAAGTTCAAAAGTAATGGTTTATGGTTTAAAGAATTTATTCTCAAAAAAGACAATCGTCACTTACATGAGAACATAAATAAAATTAATATAATTATATTTTGTAATTAATAATAATTTTGTAATTAATCAACCTGGAACAAAATATTATGCTTTATGTATTTTATGCAATTAATACTTAATTGTTAATATATTCTACTGCTACCTACCTACTTGAAAATGGTAATTCTATAAAATTTAACATACTTAATATGTTTTTAACAGGTCCGACCTTTAGTAGCGTCAGTGCTGGATGGTTTCAATGGGTGCGTGTTCGCGTACGGGCAGACGGGCACGGGCAAGACGCACACCATGGAGGGCACGCCCGAGCACGAGGGCATCATCCCCCGCGCCTTC
>DWNR01004236.1:0-11062 GCA_018250455.1 Polygonus leo
ATTTTGATGCCAACTTGACTAATCTGTCGAGACAATCCCCGGCCGTGTTTTAGGCCATAAAAATTCAACCCCTTAAATGGAGGGGTAGCGGGCGGAGCCGCGGGCACAGCTAGTCTTGAAACATTGAAATGTTAAAACTTATAGCATACGTGAGAATCTGGGATTCAAGTCGAAATTTTTATAATATAAGTAATGTGTGTATTAAACATTTATTATCACTTGATTTTGTTCTAATCGCAACGATGCGTCTACCCCTGAGAGGACATATAGTAATAGCATTAGATGTAGTAGAACTCCTGTCCTGAGAATTATCTTATTCTGGAGAACCATGGTTGCCGGGTCTATTAACACACGAGGCGAACACCTTAACTCAGAGGTAGCAACGTATTCGTGGTCAAACTCTGGTACATGATTCAATCGTAGTGCCCTAACACTACTACTTATTACCTACTAATGTCCATGGGTGGCAGTGACCACTTCTCACCAGGTGGACTGCTCGTTTGCTAGCTTTATACGATAGAAAAAGTATCAGATATATTAGTATAGAAGTATAATTAAGTACAAAAAAGGCGATAGAAACTAAAGGCAAAACATAAACATTACGATAAAACCACATTTTGCGACATCTAACAAAATTATTCATGGTACATAATGCGTATGTGTAATAGTTAAGTGGTATGTGTGATGAAAAATGCCTCTTTATTCTAAACAATAGTTTTGTATAATTTTCTGTTGCGACGTTATTGTTCGTATGAAGACAGGTCAATGCGCATTTTGTACTTATAAGCGGAAAATTGAATCGTTTTCATTGTTTTAGACGGTGTTATGAAATGTACAGAAAGTAGATAAGAATATTACAAATATTTACTCGAAAATTATGTGACATGACAAATTACAATAGGTAAACATACAACTAAGGCCGAAAATTAGCATATACCTATTGATAGTATTATAGTCACTCCCAGACTACTTAAGAATTTTACTAATCTAATAACAACTTGCATGAACAGCCCCTTTGTCTGTCTAGGCTTATCGTAAATATAAATCTAAATATTGGCAATGGCCCTTTACTCTCAGATGGATCATATGCTAGTTTGCTACGTCTAATCAATAATAACCATTGAAAGATGCCCCTGAAAGAAGCCGGCGTTGGCGCTGCGGTTGACTTTTAAAATTATTCGCTACCAACTGCTTAACGAATACGCTTACTTTGTCTTGTAATTCAATTGTAAACTATAATATACGTTGGTCGTTTTTTGGAGAAGACTTGAAGCCCCCATAACTGAACAACGTCAATTAAAAAAACACACTTCAAAAATTTTACCATCAAAAGTAAATCGAATTTTAAGTTGTAAGTTATTAAATTGAAATAACATTAATTTGATCACGATCTTGCTCAACAGCTCATTATCACGGCCAAAGAATTCTTAGCTAAGTATAATCTTTTCAAATACTAATTATGTACATCTTCCGAGTTACGATATACCGTAATGTGCATGAAGTTAGGTTAGCAAGTTAACTAGAGCGTTGTGTGACGAGCGGCCGGAAAAATTATTATATTTTGCTTAATTTAAGTGAATAGGTTGGCCATGGTTTCGGGAAAAGACCTGGTCTTGATAAAACATTGTACCATATATATCTAATACAGTTTAACTGTTTTTTTTTTGTCGTTTAAAGATAGCAAACAAGCATGCATTCCTAGTAGTATAGTATGGTAACTGCCGTCCATGAACATTTGTAATTAATCCCAAGTTCGATTGAACCGTAACTGTAGTTGACAACAGATGTAAGGGACACATCAAGACATCAGACAAGGGAGGAGTAAGATGATCTTCTCATGTGTAAGTACCGATTACCACGCCTCTTCAAGACCTAAATTGCTTCACAGAGGATTATGAAGGTGGCAGTGGTAATTTCCCTATCGCCCATCTAGGTATAGTAAATATTACAAATATAGGCCTATTTAAAAAATAAGCATGCAAAGTTTCGTAATTTTTTTGTTTATTATAATATACCTATACCAAATAATATATACCAAAGGAAACAAAGCCAGAATTTTGCCATATCATGGACTTGAATTGTAAATAAAAAAATTAAAAATAAAAGTCTCAAAGATGATGACGGCTATTTGAAAGGTTAACATGAATATTCAAATCAGAAAAGTGACATTTACATAAAGCAGATAAAAGTATTGATATTACAATAGAAACCAAGCTCTAGTTGGCCAACGCCCATAAATATAAGTTACACATGCATATTTGCAACCTGAGAGATCATCTTGGTATGTCTCATTTATCTTTCTGAGCAAATGTGCTTCAGCTATAAAGCTTTAAAAAAAGTAATTCCTGGCTTAAAACGATCAAGTGTGACGTAGTTTTGTGTAGACAAGAAACGTATTTTTCCTCCGCTCTTCTACAGTGTTTAAGGAGTAATTGCGTGATTGTAAGAAATACAAGATTAAGAAGTTGTAAGAAAAAAACTCTAGCAGCAAGACTTCATTTAGGTCGCTTCTATTGATTGATTTTGCGCATCTGTGATCAAATTCAGGTATGATTCAATCTTGGGAATGACTGATGTCCATGGGCGGCAGTGACCACTTACATCAGGTGGACAGACTCGTTTGCTACCTTTATACAATAAAACAAAAACGTATTAAGTTTGAATATATGTATATTAAGTAGCTGCTTATTAGATAGCTCAGCAACAGCTCTATTCCAACACGTGTCCTCACGCAACAAGTCACGCCAATTAACCTTGAGCTGTCAGGATCGCTAACGAAACATTTCTATTGCATGCATTGCATTGCCACCCTACCGGGGATCCCTTCGCCATTGTGTATGCAGCGGGCCACGGCTATTGTCTCTTGCGACATGCAATCACTACGCTTATGATCGCTCAGATCACGTAATGTATGCATGCTGGCGAAACTAACATTTGGGTGAATCTACGGTGTTCGTTGGTGTACGTAATGTGTTACGTGTGTGGCACAGATTTGTTTATTGAGGTTTATCAATATTGGTTTATGTTTACTTCGGCCTAGTGATGTCTCTTTTCTGGGCACATCTTTTACGAATGGAAACAGCAAAGAATCCAGTTTGATTACTGAAAGTTTATATGACTGTTAGAGCTATCACATACATGATTATACACTTAAATCATGATTTAGTCCAACCAGTTTAAACGTTCGCAGCAAGTGGCAACTGTATTTAAATGTACACGTGAACTTGGGGACTATGAATAAGTGACATATGTTAATTATAATCGTAATCTTAAGTGTATTAATTATCTCTAATCTAAAATCTCGTGTCACTATATTTGTTATTGAACTTTTCCCAAAAAAGGTGCGAGACTGATGTTTTTGTGTATATTTGGTCTATGAATGGTCTATGAATAAGTCGTGGGCTATTTTTATACCCTTATGTGATAAGGGTGGCTGTAACCAGATTTATTTTTGGATTGTTTTGATTTTAAAAATCGCTTTAAAAATGCTTATGACACTAAATTTGCATCCTATTCTTCTTCTCCTATTTTTAATCGCGATTTTATAATTTACTAGCTGTGCCCGCGGCTCCGCCCGCTATCCCTCCTTTTAGGGGTTGAATTTTTATAGCCTGAAACACGGCCGGGGATCGTCTCGACAGAGTAGCCAAGTTGGCATCAAAATCCGTTAAGCCGTTCTTACGTGATGCGCGGTCAAATAAACAGACAAAAAGATAAACAGATAAACAGACAAAAAATCTAAAAACTTTTGGAACGTGTTCTGTTATCGATCCTAAGTATCCCCAGCTAACTTTTTTTTTAATATATTCTATGTACAGACTTTCGACCCTCTTTAGCTTTATTATATGTATAGATAGATAGATATAGAAAAACAAAGATTTCCGGGTCAGCTAGTAATATATATGGCCGTAAAGTGTGTAATCGTAATATTAAAGGTGCAAAATCAACCAATAACTACTTAAGTGGGTGTCAATATTAGCTACCACTTAACAACACGAACAGCAAATGAAATTAACATTCCGGTTTCGATTTCATGCGACATTCCTGCGACGCGCACGACCCCTGCTATTGTGTTAGTGGTCTAAGGCAAAGACTTATTATAATATTAAGGTGTTATACTTAAGATGGTAAGATAGCAAACGAGCATGCAGCCCACTAGATTATATGTGGCCTTGATTATCGCCGTCTAGGGACTATTGCTTCTTTGTATCCTTTATAATCAATAAGTAAAATAAGAACGTCGTTTTTTTAATTTGATTGAAGTGAGTAATAGCTGCAATAGTTACATACACACACACATCATCACGCCAAAACCCTAACGGGGTAGGCAGAGAGTATCGAGTGCTTAACGGCACGGTTCTGCAATATTTAAACAAAATGTCATCGAGGACTTTTTATTGAAGACACTTAATCCTCAATGTGTATATTTAACATATTCACAGAGCAATAACATTTAATTGCATTAAGTGGATTCAATACTTACGTTTTAAAACTTCCAGAACTCATATACCTTATTTAAATTCCCGCTCACCGCTCACGCCTTGCACCACTCGATTGTCTTAGTCAATATGACATTGAATTAGGAAATTAGGTAACGAATGTGTCGCTCCGTGCGCATGCGCATTTCGCAACCATGTGACATAGGTTTGTTTACGCTGAAGCAACTGGTGTCAAGTGCTGGTGTTGACATGGTGATCTTGAGCAAAGGTCTCCTAAATCGTGTCAAATGTGTGCTACGTATGGGCATCGTGCCCTGAATTAGGAATTTGCGAATAAATTGACGCTAATTTCGTTGGGTACCCTTAAAGACTATTCTGACATATCACCTAAATAAAAAAGGATGTGACTGACGCCTAAATGAAATCAAATTGGTGCGATAGTATTTCATGGACGATCTCACACATACATAATGTAATCTGGTTCAAATGTATTGCATTGCCGCAGTTTTTTATTTCCCAATATATTGATTTATGTATCTACATACATTTTTTACCATTTTAATAGAAATCTTGTATATCGAGAATAACGATTTTAATAAGTCTGACAAATGTATTTATGTTATTAGTGATTATTTGTCACATTGGAATTCGTAAGCTTTTTATAATATTGTATCTATAATTTATTACTATTTGTAGTATAATTATCAATTTCGAAAGCATATGTATGACATAGGTCGATTTATGCTGAAGCAACTGGGTGTCAAATGCTAGTGTTGACATAGTGATCTTGAGGAAAGATCTCCTAAATCGTTTCAAAAGTGTGTATCGCGACTGCAAATTACTTAGCATTAACAAGAGTCTGAAGAATATCGGAGAAGGTGGCAGAGCACAATTTCGTCTGACCCGATTTATTTATAGACAATTACTCCATTATAGATAAAATAATATTAGGTAAAAATGAAGTTACTGTGAAGTTCTATCTTTTTGTTATGAAAAGCGCAGTAAAAGCTGTAAAATAATCTATGAAATTATTACACCTCAATCAGGATTTTTGTTCTTTGTGAGTTTCATATAAATATCCACAGACTGATACTAAATATCCGGTGCATTTTATAAGCAAATAAATGTGCATAAACTACTTTCAAAACCCTTACCGGTTCAGTGTCTCCACGTCAAATCCCTTCTGGATGTACTCAATACCAGCGGGCACAGCCATGGTGAGCAGCAGCCTGGGCTTGCCGGTCTTCTCGGACTCCCGTTCGAACTCCTCGCGCAACTCCTTGACTAGCTTCGCGTAGTTCTCCCGGTCTTTGGGCTTGCCGCCGTCTCTGAACGCTGGGTACTCCCAGTCCAGGTCGAGGCCGTCGAAGTGGTTCTGTCTGAGGAACTGTGGAGAAAGGACGTAAGATTAGATGTGAGGGGTTGAATACAGAAATAATAATAAATGTGTTACGCTAGTACAGCTGTGTCAGTCTAATGGCCATAAATATGGCCTTTAGTACAGAGGCCAAAAAAAAATTTCTGATTAATTGTGATTAGTGTATATCACCACGTGCTTTTCTGTTTTTGAGACACAATAAAAAGGATACATTAAAGGTGCTTAAATTCTATCAATCCACACATGTCCAACGCAGTAAACTATATGAATCGATTTTTTTCCGAGATACATTCGTAGCAAGGGAACAATTGTGAATTGTGTTAATGATTGTGGCCACTTATCATCAGGTAGCATTTGCAGTCCCTTTGGCACTGCAAACGTCCATAGACGAAGGTGACCTCATTCATCAATCGGCTTAGAAATAAAAGGTTAACAGCATACCCAAACTCTTGTTAAATTACAAAGATACATAATTGTTATTTTTATGGACGTACTTTATCCGGTCTTTATAGCAATAAACACGACATATTTTTGAAGAAACGGAAAGACATTCTATAATAATCATTGGCACGTGCATCGATAATAACATAAAATAATTGGAGAAAGTGTTGACACTCGTAGGAAGTCCACAGATTACGGACGTAGCATGTTACATTACAAAATAAACGGTCATTGGACATCGATTTGTAATTATCTTTTAATAACGTCTCATGCAAAACAAAATAATAGGAAAGAGATAAGAAATTATATGCAATCATGTGGGAATGATAGATTACGATACAGTTAGCATAGATTAAATATTTATATACCACAGAAACTATACTTAACGAAACATAACTCATTTAGAGAAGCGGCTATCTTTTCAGTCCTTCGTAATAGTGACAGCTTTGATTAAGAGCGAAGAAAACTCCTATCATAAATATTTCACATCATCAAGGTCGCACTCGCTTGCTAATTCAGTTAGAATGTGAACATAAAAATGTTTATGTTTTTAGAATTGAATTATTTGCTATTAAATTAGAATTATATAATTAATTCTACATGGAAGGGTATTAAACTAGTAACTCGTGTCGTATGTATGTTTTCTTCCACACTACTAATCATAAGGCAGGCCATTTGTTGTAAATGGTTACCGTCTCCGATGGACGCTTGCAAATGGACATTAACTCCTGTTAACACCATCTCAATTTCAAATGAATAGAAGAGCTCCTTTTGCACCTAGCTATCACTGTATGTCTTTAATAATATGTATTAAAAATAAAGACTAGAGAATTTAACGTATGATTTAAATAAAAAACTAACCTTGATCGCATTCCTGACGAATTCCTTCCGCCGATCCCGGGACGCTACCATGGGGGAGAAGCGGGTGGAGCCTTCGTTCCAACCACCTATGGCCAGCAGTGTCTTCAGATTCTTATTGTATGTCTTCAATCCCGTGAACTTGGCATATCCACCTGGAGGAAAGATTTTCATCACATATTATCTACTAGCTGGGTGTGTCAAATTTTCTCCGTTTTTGCTTCATTATTGTTGATACTCCGCTCCTATTGTTCGTAGTGTGATGTTTTATAGCCTATAGCCTTTCTCAATAAATAAGCTATCCAACACTAAAATATTTTTTCAGTTCGAACCCATAGTTCCTGAGATTAATCAAACAAACACTTCAGATTTATAATAGTAGTATAGATGATCAAATATGCATAGTGATGAAACAGGGTGGAGACGACAAACTATTAACAGCAATTAAAAATTCTAAGCCTATTACATTTGAATATCATGTTATTAAATGTTTGAAATGTATAAAACAATTTCGAACATTATATTTATACGAATATCAGTAAAATCCAAGGAACGCGCATAATCAAATACATAATAGAACAAGAATTCATACAAGCTAAGCAATACTTGCGCAATTACCAGCAGTTCATACAACTAAAATATTTTGTATCCATTTCATATATAGTTTCTTCAAGTTAGTATGAATGTTCTGCTCAAGCGTAATTATATTGGTCGATTGAAAAATGTATCCTCTAAACTGACAGACATATTTCCTCTACGTTTCACTACTTCTTGGAAATTCGGTCAAGTTGATAATAATTGTTATAATCTTTGTAATTGCTGTACCTTATTAGATATTCGTAGTGTAATTTTAAGATTTTACATGTTGTAAAAAGATATAAATTGTAAAGTAGACGCTACTTTGGTTTAATGCAAAAAAACGTTATTTTCACTCATTCATTTGTCTACCAAAATATGATTTGGGCTCCTTCGAACCATAAATTCTACTGTCCAGTGTAATGTACATTTATGTTTAATTTGATTAATGCGTCTAAAAATAGATAAAAAATATTTATATACGTATTGTTTGTGATAATCTTTTATAATGTATCT
Organism: Polygonus leo; assembly: GCA_018250455.1. Classification (NCBI taxonomy): domain Eukaryota; kingdom Metazoa; phylum Arthropoda; class Insecta; order Lepidoptera; family Hesperiidae; genus Polygonus; species Polygonus leo. Next base: position 8,209 of record DWNR01004236.1, read on the forward strand.
ACTAACACAGATTCGCAGCGTTTTATTGATAGAAAAGAACTTGTGTTCACTCAAGCTTGAGTGCTTGCTCATCGCTCACGTTACTCCCTCATTCAGATTGATTCATTCGCATAAATTCAAAGAATTAGCCTGAATATTTTAAACATTAAAATATAATTATCATAATTACCCATAGCAACCAAGATCGTCGTTTATTTATATAAACGCAATAATTCATTAGAAACAAAAAAGAAACTGTAATTAAGAAGTAAGCACGTAATTGTCAATATCTTTTCAATTCTATTCTATTATATTTTCTATACATTTTAACTAACCTTTCTCAATATCCTGGTACTTATCGAAGGGTTTCAGCGAGTTGTCCTTGGTGAACCCGCCAAAGGCATACACGAGATGGGTGCATAGATACGGGTTGATGTTCTGCGGGTTGAACCTCGCGGTGCCGGGCCGGTACACCGACCAGTTGGTGTAGTAGCACACCACTCGTGGTGAGCTGGATGACGCTGGAAGGAAAATGAGGGTTAGAGTTAAGTCGTGAAGAAATTGTTGTGTTTCGGTTTTGGCGGCGAGTTTAGTAGCTACAGCTACACGCGTGTGTTTTAGTCCTCAGGGCAATGCTTTTCTGATTAATCAGATACCAATCATACTAGTACAAGTACACGTCGTACTAGGATTACAAATGTCCATGGATAGCAAGACCAATTGTCATTAGGTGGACTGTTTGTTAATTACCTCTTAAAGATAAGAAATGTTATTTGTCCAAGAAACAAAGTTTGGATTGATTTAATTTAGTAAAAAAATTAAAATTTTAAAGATTTCGATATCCTTAGATGAATACTTATGTTTGATGTGTTCACTTAGAAAAATAAGATTTTTTTCGCAGGTTTTCCTTAATCGCATCGATATCATGTTTTTGGAATTTTTTAATATTACTAAAAACCCAACAGAGCGTCGCGCTCATTTATTGCAAACAATATGATGTGCACCGAAAGCCAATGACCTGGCAAGTATAGCAAACATACTGTCAGTGATGCATCACGAATAATATTGAACATAAGATAAAGTCACTTCTTTAAATCACATCAATTGGAAACAGTCGTAAACATCGAAGCTCCGTGCGCGTTGATGTCTTTTGTTCTTTACTATCGTTGTATCGATATAAGTACTGTTTATGTGTTTTATGTCGATTGTTTATTGGATTTAAACGTGGATAATTTTAGCGTGGACGGTACATATTCTTGTATTTTATGGATTAGGAATCAAAAAATTACTGACAGTTCCTGTGTTACGACTTTTAGCCTGTAATTAAACAACTAAAGATATTTGTTCATTGTAACCTATTGCTGTCCCATTACTGAAGCCCCAGTCTAACTACCTACAATATTTACGCACTTGATATATATTTAATGACAATCTCTTGGGCGTGTAGGTTTCCTCGCGGTCTTTTACTTAAAGCGACTGACAATTCATGAATGCCACGTTATAAATCAGAGGTGCGTATTTGGTATTCCATCCCGGATCCCAAGTTGAGAGGTCAGAATGGGTTATATATATTTTAGAAATGAAGAACTTTTAACTAGTCTTACATGTTAATACTTTTTAACTAAGATTATGCTTAAATTATAGTGTAAATAGTGCTTCGTAAGAATTAATGGGTTTGGTATCAGTGGTAGATTACTACATAATCTACACGTCTAAGAGATTGACAAAAAATCTTAAGTGTGAACTGTACGAATGCGCACTTGGCATGCGTGTGGAATATGGCCTAAACTCTCCACATTTTCGAAGGAGTACCGTGTAAGACAATAATGTGCCGTGATTAGTTTTAATGGTTATTTTAACTCGCATCCGACAGTATTTCATTATCATTCCTTTGGGATTCAACATGTACATTGGCCATTGGTAACTTAACTATACCGGTCTGGCACGATGCTTCTAGGCTCATTTTCCAGTTATTCCGAAGTAATCGTGGCACCCAAATATAGCAAATAGTAATGTAGAGCGATAAAATTATAATAAGCGTTATTTATTAATCACTTCTAAACAGTGGCGTAACTAGATCGTGTAAGGGCCGTGGCAAATTTATTGAATAGGCCCCTTCCATTGGTGGATTGACCATACAGCAAGAGTAGCAAATGCTACGGACCTTTCTTGATCTCTTGTTAAAAATTGAAAGCAATTGATGATTGATACTTTCAACTTGCTATAATAAAGGGCAATCCTCTCTTATCGGGGGCGCCTCCCGACTCGGGGCTCGTGGCATTTTACCGACTTGTCACCCTATTGTAACGCAACTGCCCGGGCTCGACGTCGTGTCGTATATATGAAGACAACTTAGGATACCGCCCAAGATGAACCAAGTTACATAGTTGCAAAGTGTTTTAAAAGATGGTTTCGGAACACTTGTAAAGCGTTTTAGGAGATTAACGTAAACGTGAACTTTGTGATTTTTATATATTAAATTGCTATTCTCTTAAAACTCAGTGCCTTATCAGCTGCAATCTTTTTGATAATTAACTAACAAAGCAAATTACAGGATGAACGCTTGCTTTGTTATTTTCAAAGCCAGTATACGTAGGTTTTATAGCCTACTAAGTACTCAAGTGAGGAATTACTTTTTATAGTTATTTCGCAGGCAGACGACCGCAAATGGTAGCGCCCATGAACTCGAGCTGACATCTAAAGGCCAACAGCTCATGTAGAAAGGAAACTAGCTCTTCCCTGAGAATCTTTATCATTCTTCACATATTTTACTTATAGACGTTCGTGAATTATTTATCTACTAGCTTCCGCCCGCGACTCCGTCCGCGCGGATGTCGGTCTTCGCGTGGATGAAGATTTTTTTTTTCTACGTATT